>LOEQ01003153.1:27839-38901 GCA_001685075.1 Bramus lutescens | reverse complement strand
GAGAGAGAGAGAGAGAGAGAGAAGCGAGAACTGGGAATGGTGAAGCCTTTTAAATATTCAGAACTTGCCCTCAGTGACACACCTCCTCAAGTGAAACTACATCTCCCAGTCCTTCCCAACCTTCCACTAACTGGGGACAGAGCATTAAAATATCTGGGCCCTAGGGTAATTCTCACTCAAACTATCATGGGCAATATGAGGAGTTCTCTGGGCTAACAGACAATTGTTATTTAGTTAAGGCAATGGCTACATGAACCTACCCACACAGTGGACTTTATACAACTGTTCACCAGCAGAAAGGGATATTATTGTAAATAAAAGGTTTAAGTCATAAGTAGAAGAAATAAATCTTTCAGTACTCATTCAAGTAAATACAAAAAAAATTCACGTGATGTGTTTTTTGGACACCAATGAGAGTACTTGATGAAAGTGAGAAATTACTGGTGCCACTTTCTTCAGTGGTCCATCCTCTGAGAGACTGCCTGGGTCTGGTGAATAAGCTCTCACTTATGCTCATAAGCAACTAAACTTGGAGGCTTAAAAAAATAAAACAGCAAAGTAGGAGCATGCTTAATGGGAAGAAAGGGTCTCAGTAGAAGAAAAAGGGAGGGAGTGAGGGCAGCATCAATTCACCAGCATTCAGCAGTTTCCTTTGCCCATGTGGTCTCTCCCCTGCCTACCTTCCTGTCTTCTCGCTTACCTTGCCTTCACTTTGCTCTGTTCAGCCACCCCAGACACCAGTGCTCCCTCCAGACTTTGAATATGGTGCCCTTTCGTGTCTACCAGCCATTTTTCTGCCTTTCTTGAACGGAGGCTCTTTATGCCTTCAGTACCATGTGATCTAGCAGAGACTCTCATGGTTGCCAACACCTCTTCTAAGAACACAGCATGGTGATCACAGCCAGGAATGTGTGTTTTTTTTTTCCTGCTCCCTCCTCCTTTACCTTACAACCTCTTTCAGGACCAGGATCCCATCTGTCGTGTTTTCCACTAGAAGATTGAATGCCTCACACATGGTAGACATTCAGGAAAGACGTGCTGTGTGAATCTGATGGAAATAGGAAAGGCGTAAAGAGGCAGGAAGCCAGATCATTTTAGCACAATATGCACAAGCAGAGCTGCAGACACCACGTGCACTGTGCTTAGTGACTAAAATAACGCAACTCCTTACTGCCTTGGCACCTTGCTCTCCCTCTCACTGCTACTAAGAATATAAGAATATTCTCACATGTGATTCTACAGCTTCTTCAGACCTTTTAAAGACTTTATTTTATGTGTGTGTGTGTGTGCAAGCACACAATTGTGCAGGTGCCTGCAGAAGCCAGAAGAACATGTGTGACCCCCTAAAGCTAGAATTACAGGCAGTTATGAGCGCCAGTGTTGGTGCTGAGAACGGAACTCAGGTCCTCTGCAAGAATAGTGTGTGCGCTTAACCACCGACTGAGCATCTCTCCAGCCCACTCCACCAGTCTCTCTTAAGAGAAGGCAGCCAAGGATCAGCATATGTCAGGGAGCTGTTTAAGGTCGTGCAGCCAGTCAAATGTGACACCCAGACCTACAATACTAGGTGTACCTATTGCCACAGCCCAACCTGGCTGTCCTGTCCTACCCTGGCCTCCATTTCAACCCCAAGAGAAACATCGTATAACCATCTCCAATGTTTCTGTTCCTCTTCCTTCAGAAAAGAGGTGGCTGCCACTAATGGAGAAACCCTTAACACTGGGACCGGTGATGTGCAAGCCTTGTAAACAGACAGAGATGAGACTGCTCTGGTCCCTAGGGCCACTTAACTGGAACTGCAGTCAGAGCAGATCAGCAGGTGGGAGAGCTGGGATGCCTGGGGGAGGGGCAAGAGGATTCTTTTCTTCCTCCTTTTCTGCACAGTGCAGTGCTAAAAGCCGACTTGCACCTGTGATATAAAATGATCATGTTTTGAGAAGCAAAGGGGCTTTCACACAGGACACTCATAGTGGCTGTCAAAGGAAAATGGAGATATTTGTGGATCTGTCAAAACACACTTCAGCCTTTGGGGCCTCACCTGTGGAAATGGCTCTCAGCCAGGTGGGAGAGGAGGCGGGGTGCTGGCTCGGCTAGTAAAGTAATTGCTGAACAAACTTGGTGGCAAAGTTCATATCTCCAGCACCTGTGTAAAAAGCTGGGCACAGTGGCAGATGCCTATACCCCAGGACTGCAGAGACAGGAATGGGAAGTGTGGGAGCCAGCCATGATACGATAATAGAAACAGACCACCCAAAGGAAGTTCTTTCCTTCCAACCATTATCACCTGCCAGAGTAGGACTCAGCCATCGATAAGTTTAATGGAGGCCTGAGTCTCATTGGTTTACCCTAAAGCAATACCTGGTTGCAGGAAGGACCATAAACTAAGATTACCTGAGCACCATCCAAGAACAGACCATCCAAAGGAAATGTCTAAGTTCCAAACACTGTAGATAGGATCACCTTCCAGTACACACTCACCAGGACACCTCAGACAAATGTCAGCCAGTCAGGGCCTGAACCTAGAAATCCCTCACCCCCACCTTTACTACTATAAAAACCCAACTCTGAGCTTGGGGCTCTCTGTTTATGCTAATATGTTGGACATGTGGAGAAGCCAAGACAAAGGTTGCAAACTTGCATAAAATAAAGGCTCTTTGCTTTTACATATGGGACTCAGTCTCCTTGATGGTTTTGGGGGGACTTCATGGATCTGGACATAACAGGAAGGTCTCTGGGTCCTGCTAGCTAATTAGCCAAATCCCTAAGTTCCACACACATGCACACATGTGTGCACATGTGCACATGCATTGAACACATACCCAGGGTACAAGGGAAACGTGGGCATAGCATTCACGCCACAGTTTTTATTGAGCCCCTGTTGTTTACCACACAGAGTTCGAGCACTAGAGTCAGAGTGTGGGGCAGAGTGAATTCTCCAGTCTTTGTGGAATTCAGCAGCACCGTTACATAGATCTTCTTGTGCAGTGCACTGCAGCCCTAGGCTCACCATTGCTCCCACACCTGTGTGAATGCCCACAAGAAGAGACATGGCCAATCTGCTCAACTGTCACCTTCAGTACTGCTACCCTAGGCTAGTGGATGGGTGGTGTACCCTTCCATCCTGTCTCCTGATTCTGCCCTCCTTCTCTTCCTCTGTTGTCTTTTCAACCCAGAATACATTAAAAACACATTTCGAATTCTGCCACACCTCTCCTCACATCCTCAGACAAAAACTAAGCCAACCATCTGACACTCTGATGTCATCCTGCCTCTTCCTGGGCCACCCTTGCCTCCCCGTGCTGTTCGGCCCCTAGCACCTCCTTCCCTGGTTATAAGTACCTGTTCTATTCTTCTTCCACGACTTGTTGTTGTAATTTTTAAATGCTATCATGATTTGGGGGCACGCCACAGCATGTATGTGGAGGCCCACTTTCAGCAGGGTTATGAACGTAGAGCTGAGTCCTCAGATGCCAATGGCAAGCAAGCACTCTGAACACCTTGCCAGGCTTTCTTCAAATGCCATGTCCATCTTTGCTGACCCCCTCCACACATGCCACCTAACTTGCTCTCATTGTCCTCGTATAGCAATGTGACTTCGACACCACATGTTTCTACAACAGCATAATTCATTTGCTGTCGTCTGCTTATTATCCCACTAAGGGGCAAGATCCTCAGAGGCAGAGAGGTGTCCCAAAGGACTAACAAAATGTCTGGAATACATTAGGTGCTCAGCAAAGTTGGACTGAATTATAGCTAAGGAAACAGACAACAAATGAACATATATGCATTCATGCGTTTCTTTATGTAAAAACATACATATACATTTGAAAACTACAAATATCATAATACAAACTATATATGTGTTTACTCATATATTAAAATGGGGATATCAATAGGCATATCTACATAATACATGTATATATATGTGCATACATATGTGAATGTATATCTGTGTGTCTAGGTCTACTTGTCCTCCAACCTACAATATATTTATTCCTTTAACTAATCTTTCCTTGAGCTGGCCACACATAATAGAATTCTCTCTCTTGATGCCCAGATGTGAGTTAAGGTACAGTATTTTGGACATGTTTAAGGTCTGATGTCAGGGTCGGCATAGTAAACACATTTTAGGTTTACAATATTTTCAACCTTCAGTTGATTGATTGAGGCACAACCTTATTATAAGCCAAAAGCATTTTTACAATGTACGTATGCATGTAGACAAGTGTGTGTACATGTAGATACCCGCAGATGAGAATGTGTATACAGATTCATGAGCATGTGTATATGTTTGCATATTCATGATTATATGGATACATGTAGATGATATGTATCTAAGTATATAAGGTGCCTGTGAGCTAAGGTACAGGGTTTATTCACACAGTTTACATGCATATGAGCATTGTTGGGTGTACATATAGATGGGTGTGTATATATAGGCTTACATATGAGCATGTTTGCATGTGTATGCATGCATAGGCATATACATGGAAATGTGTGCATGAGTGCTTCTCTCTCTCTCTCTCTGTGTTACACACACACACACACACACACACACACACACTAAGGAATGAAGCCAGGAACCTACTTCAACAGGTTTCCAGGAGGACCTGCAGAGAGGAGGTGGGCTGCCCTGAAAATCTGGCCAGTGTCTCAAATTCTGCCATGGCATTATCTGGCTGAACTCCCTGGAGCCACACAACCACCCAGAAGGTGGGGATTATGAACACCTCCAGCTCACAGATGGAGAAACTGAGGCACAGGTTGTTGTTTGCTGCAGCCCCAGGTTGCAATGCCAGAGTGTCAGTGTCCCACCCAAAAACCCTATTGGATTCTCCAGATCCTGGCCCTTCACTCTGCAGCAGGGCCCCCGAGGGAGCACTGGGGTCACTTGGACAAAAGTAGGAAGTGTGGAACCTGGACTCCACCCTGGCCTGGCTGACTCAGAAGAGCATTCTGACAGGGTTCTCAGCTAGTCCACTAGCCTGAATCGGTGGCTCCCAGGCAGGCTGAGCACCAGAAGCCCTTGAGCAATGCAGGAAGCCTGCATGTCCATGCTACAACCTTCAGCTGTTAACTAGGCTGCTCTAGAGTCCTGTGGAAACGCCAGTCTGTCCTAAACCTTCCTGGTATTCCAATACAGAAATTCACCAAGCCAAATTTTAAAAGATTTTATGACAAAGGAATCATATTAGTCCCGTTGCCATGCAATTGAGGTTGTTGGGAGCCTAACATATTTACCCAGCAGCAGAATTTTTGTTAGTTAAGACCTTGTGTATAGGGACACAGTTTTAAAGATGAGAATCAGCTGTGCTTTGGTGCCTGTGTTCTGTCTAGAAATGATTTATTAAAAATATATTTAATGTAAGAAAGTAATGACTAAACAGGAGCAGAAACCTGCATAAAGGCACAGGTTGGCAAGCATTTATGGAGAGAATATGCATGTAACCACTGGTCAGTAATAGACCACTCTCCCGCCGTGGTGTGCCGTTTCTCCATCAGATGTAACCTCCAGCCTTTTACAGTTCAGCTTTGCTTCTTTGTCTGCAGACCTAGACAATCTATGAATTCTGGTTATTTTCACTTTATATAAACAGTATCTCACCATCTTCATTCAACATTACATATAGGAGAAACTTTTTTCATTTCTGTATAATATTCTAATATGTAGTAAACAATCTTAGTGTGGATGCGTATTTTCTATTGCTCATATTCTGAGCTACCCCAAACACTCCTCTTCAGATTGGTGCATTCTGAGTGTGTCCTGATGAAGAAATCATTTGATTCTCCAGGTTATTGACTATGCTGCACCAGCTCTGCCTAAGAATGCCAAGTGCTCCCAGAAGGAGCAGCTTAGACCTCCTGTCTTTTCACATGTCTGATCATTTGATGGCCATGTCACATGACTGCTGTTAGGAAGAGTCAGAGGGCAGCTTTCTCCGACATTTTCAATCTCTCTCCCTCTCCATCCCCTCCCCACGCTGTGTGATGTGAGTGTGGGTAATTTGGGGCCCACCAATGCCATGGCACACATGTGGAAGTCAGAAGACAACTTCAGGAATTGGTCTTGTCGTACATCTTCTCTAAGACCAGGTCTTCTGTTGCTCAGTTTCAGCCTACACAGGCTAGCTGGCTGGTGCGCTTCCAGGGATCCTCCATCTCCCACTTCCTCCTAGCAGTGCTGGGATGACGGGTGCATGCTATGACATCTGACTTCCACAGATTCTGGAAATGCAAACTCAGATAGTTACATATGCGCACTAAGCACTTCACCTACTATGTCCCCTCCCACCTCACTGCCATGTCCAACCTTTACATGGGTCCTCACACTAACCTGGCAAGGACTTTAACCACTGAGCCATCTCTCAAGGCCAACTGTCTCTTTCTCAAAGGAACGAAAGCCTTAGTCCCATAGGGAGAGGGGGAGACAAATGACACACAGCAGCAGTCTCAGGAGCTGTTTGAAGATGAACTTGCTCTGGGCTGAGCCAGGATAACAATAATTTCCTCTGTGTTTCTACCAATGACTCTGTAAATGGAGAGCATCCATCAGGGGCAGAGGCATGTGGAGTGAGGAGTTCGTGTGCCATAATCATTCACCTGCCTGTTTATCAAGAAGGTGATGATAAATCAGAGCAGGAACACTGGGAGGGTTTTGTTGCAGAGTGTGTACCAAAATAACGAAGAGGGCAGATCGCGCAAGCCGCTGGATCTGGCAAGCAGTGGCACTTCTGTTTCGAGCACCAGACTATTTGCCCAATGCTGGTCTAACTCACTGTGCAGCAGGTGCAGTTCTTTCCCTCATCTTATTCACTCGTTCAGCCTGTGATTCTGGGAACCCCTATCAAGCACCAAGTACCTAATACCGGGCAAGCATCCAGAGCTCCACCTTTGAGGAACTTAAATTCTATTAGAAATACCACTGTTCACTAAATTAGTGCTTGATGTTCAGAATGAGTACTGACCATAACATGACCCCTACTTTCACAGATCACAATGGAGTTTACCTGGCTTCCACAGGGACTTGTGGTACAAGGGCCACATCAGAGCCCAAACGAACACTTCACCTTCTGGACCCAGATAAACCATTCTGCTAGCAATCATTAATTCATAGTTCTTCCTAGCAGGAGGACAAAAACCTGAATGGACAAGACACATCACCCTCATGTTTTGGAGGAGAACACTAGCTGGAGAAGATATGTAAGTTACTCCCTGGGATCAGAACCTCATCAGCCAAGAAGAGGCTTCACACTAGAGAGGACACACAAGCATGTGGCTCCTTTGAACAGCCCTGGGTCTCCAAAAACCACAGAAGCCATTTGCTAAGCTGTTTGCATGGCTGTCTCATTTAACCCCACAACTCAACAAGCAAGCATCCCATGTCTGTTTTACAAACACAGAGACTCAGGCTGGGAGATGTCGTCTTCCCAAGTCACAATGCCAATAGGTTACAAATTTGAAGGCAACTCTTATTGACTCTAAAGCAGTTGGTACTGAGCCTGTCGCCCTCAGCAAACAACATGTAGTGTAGGGTTTATTCAACATTCATTGACCACGTTTATTACATGGCAGCTTCGTTGTAATCACCGAGAAGATGGCAGCAGCACAAATATGAAAGAGAATCAAGCCATTCATAAGGGTAAGAATCATAGTTCCAAGGAAGAACCATTACCAGCAGCACTATCACGGAGAGAACCTTCGTGTAATGCTTGTTCAGTGCTCAGTGTCGTCTTGCATAATAGACCAAGAGGCTTGCTCCTTAAAGACACCGTGAGGACGATTAAACAGATAAGGATGTGGAGGGTCAGCATGGTTAAAATGGGTCAGCCACAACTGTATTAGCAGTCAACCATGGACCTGGAACTGAATGTAAGGTTCAAACCAGAAGTTTCTGATAAACATAATACCTATTCTAGAGTAGAGAGGAAAATCTTGGTGTTCAGTAGTAATAACTTCCTAAATGTTTCTATAAAATTATATTTCAGTCAAATAGTCTACAAGTGTCAAAGCAGATAATGCAGATCTGTGCATTGACACAGAAGGGTATTTATGTGCTACTAAACTCCAGGTCAGGTGATTGGATTAGATTATTTATAGTAGTATTTAAAGAGTTTCATATTTGTGCATGTGAAGAGAAAAACAAAGACATGGAAAGATTCCTCAACTTGCATACCTCGCTCACTAGATCTGGGGGCAAGAGTTCTTCCTTGGCTTGTACACCTCACTCACTAGATCTGGGGGCAAGAGTTCTTCCTTGGCTTGCACACCTCGCTCACTAGATCTGAGGGGCAAGAGTTCTTCCTCAACTTGCACACCTCAGTCACTAGATCTGAGAGGCAAGAGTTCTTCCTTGGCTTGCACACCACAGTGACTTAAACAATTCAATGGTACCTGACCCACAACAGATGTTTGACAACTACTCATTAATGAAATGAATGACTCCTCAGTGAATACATAACTGAACAACCAGGGATGGAATGGATGGTGAGGAATCACGCATGGATAACGAATGCCTGTACGTGTGAGAATTCAAGCCAGGGTGACCCTGTCTGGCAGGATTGAGGGCAATCTCTTTCCTCTTAGTGTATATCTTCATGATTATTGTCTTTTCTTCTGTGAGTGAATATAGATTAGCTGTGTAATTAGAATGGAAAAGATATCCAATCTTCTCTAGGATTAATTACATCCAGGAAGGATCAGTATCCAACAGTCCTGACTGCATCATTGAGGTCAGACTGTAACTTGCTTCATTAACTTACAGAGATATCAGAGCTCCATCTCAATCTCTATGGGTTCCGTGACAAACACTGGGTTCTGTCATTTCTGAAGAGGCACTTGAAATCTATTCCAAACCAGATGAAAATATGAAAATGACTATGTTTGGGTCACATCCAGGTTCCTCCAGCATCATTATTTTAATGTCTTTTTTTTTCCTTTCAGGTAACTTAGATTTTTATCTGTAAATCACTTCTTAAAATGTAAAACCACAACTATAAGTTCAATGGTATTATTTGTCATAAATTCCACAAACAGCAAAATTCTAAAAACAAAAAAGAAGAGTATTGAATTATTTCTACACAATGTTGCTTATAAAATGCTAAGAGCCTGTGTCTGTGTCTCTTGCTTCATTTTCCTGCATGAGACCAATACAAAATCAGGTAGGTCAACTTTCCTTTCCATCTTGGAGGCTGACAGGTCTCATGAGTCCCCACTCCTCTTTGAAAAGCTTTGGACGTCATTAGATTGTGGGGAGAGGAGTCATTTTCTGAGTGGTGTAGCCACTGGTAAGTGCCCAACTTCCACTAAATAATCCCCACCCGTGCTCATGCAAGCAACCATAATTAAAATCAGCAGGTCTCTCTCTCACACACACACACCTAAAAAACACATACACAATGTAAGCACACACACAACATACATACAACACAAACACACACCCCAAACACCCACATACATATACCACACATCACACACAACACAAACACACATATAACACAAACACATACACAATGCAAGCACACACACAATACACATACAACACAAACACAACCCCAAATACCCACGAACATATACCCCACATCACACACAACGCAAACATACACACAATACATACAGCGCAAACACACACCACAAACACACACATACACACACAAGAACGTAATAAAGGACAAGCTGGAAAGAAAAGATTTCAGCAGAAGAGAGGAGAAAGAAGAGAGAAAAACACAGTATGAATCATGAATCTGATATACAAACACCAGACAAAGATTACTTGTTTGATTTCATTGGGACTAAAGAAAATTGGAATGGAAATAAATTTTCCCTTAATAACCTGGAATTCTGTGTGTATGTGACATTTAAATGAATGCAGAGTACCACTACAACACATCTTGCCCAGGATATATTGTCTTAAGCTGTAGATATGATGAGAATATCAAGTACATGCGAAGAAAACATGATAGAAGGTAGTATATGCAACAGCCCATGATAGTGTGATGCAGTGAGCATCACTGTATTATAGATGAGGAAAGAGATTCTGAGAAATTAAATGATCAAATGAAGATTACAAGGCCCAAAGGGCAGATTCTGAATATGAGTCGAAACCCACTTTGCCTGAGTTCAGAGACCACCAAGAAATCTGATGAAGAGCAGGGGCTCGTGTGAACTGCTCAAGACAGCATTCAAAAAACCAGTGAGTTTGGAAAATGAGTTACCTAGTGGCTGCGATTGCAAGCCTTAGTCACGAGAAATGCAGGCCTATGTCAACACAGACCCTTGAACACAAATATTTGTAGCCTGATGGGGAAGCTTTGTTAACTAGACAGTAATCTTGAAACTTAACCACCATTTTACTTTTGTGGAATCCCATAAAGAGAACATCACCCCCAGGACAGTGGGGAGCAACTCTAGAGGATGAGGTCCCCTCTTCCAAAAAAAGTTTATCCTCAGGGTTGGGAACACCATTTAGGGGTTGTAGATTATTACTTGTATAAGGTAGAGGGTTGCAGTGGAAACTATGTAGGTTCAGAGATTTTTTTAAAAAATGATAATAGTGGGTAATAGAGTGAATACGTGTGAGCTATTACTTATGGATAATTTACATTGGCATATTTTTTGTATATTGATACAAGTTCAAATTATATTTGTTATTTCTGTTTGCAATATTTGCATACCTATGCAAAGTTATTCTGTCAGATAGTATATATGCATGTTTCTACCTCTGTTTAGAACATTTTCAGATTAATACAATTTTTAGGATATATTTTCATATTGCATTATATATTATTCTTACCTCTGATCAAGATATTTATAAATTGTTTCCATTTTGAGGTCATTGTCCTTATTTGCTGCACATTTGTTTACAGATTATTTAATATTCTGACATGAAATCTTAGTCTTTAAGTTATACCGGTATTAAATATTATAGGTCAATAATTGTTCACATTGGTTTTATATATATATATATATATAGTCAGATTAATTGTGTTCTTTAGATACATAAATATTGCATTCTTCAACTACTTCAAGGATCTGTAAAACATGGCATTTAAATAACTTAGGGTTC
>LOEQ01003153.1:13521-24054 GCA_001685075.1 Bramus lutescens | reverse complement strand
GAGGACCCTAAGAGAGACATATATGAATCTAATCTACATGGGAAGTAGAAAAAAATAAGATCTCCTGAGTAAATTGAGAGCATGGGGACCATGGGAGAAGGTAGAAAGGGAAGGGAGAGGTTGGGAGGGGAGCAGAGAAAAATGTAGAGTTCAATAAAATATATATATTATGCTTGAGATAAAGGAACAATCTCATTAATCTGACCACCCTCAACTGAGCCTTCCATTGAACCATACGAATGTAGTAGTTCTCAATAAATACATGGTAGAATAAATTTTTAGATTTCAAAAACTATTCACATAGATGTGTCAAGATCACCTTATTGTCAAAATTGAGTTATAAATGCACCGATGCAGCTGACTCTCGTTCATTGGCAAGTCCTCTGCCAACAGCACCCACTCTATCAGCTGTAATGACAATAGTTGGGTTGGGGGAAGGATGAGGTTCTAAAAGAACATAATATTCATGTAAAACGGAATTCTCAAAGTTCCATTTGTAATTATTGTATCATGGAAGATGCAATGAACAACTTGTTTGTCATTGATTATGAGCCATGTAGCAATAAAAGGCAAGGTAAATTAACCCAGGTCATCTGCTACCACCAGTCAGCCCACCCGAAAGCCTCAGATCCAGATGCTGATGACCTTTGACCCTGAGTAAGAATAAGTAACCAGCAAAACTTGAGCACTGAGCTTATGATCAGAGGTCCCAGAAGTTACTAAATTTGTGTTTTAAAAAAAAAGCCACACTAATCATTAATGGATTTAAGGGACACGGCATGTGAGAGGGAGCAGAATTTGCTGAGCTGACTAGGTTGGGACTAGTTATTGATGAATAAGCAGGACCACAGGGTTCTCATGTGTCTCAGGTCAGCTGTGAGGTCCACACTAGTGCCTTTGGGGAATGCATCAATTTCCATTGCTGTGACAAAAATGGCTAAGGAAAAAAACTTAGAGGAAGTGGGCTTGATTCTGACTCCCAGGGCCAGAGGTTTCAGTCTGTGGTTGCTCACAAAGACCTGTTGTCTCTGGGCTGTGATGCAGCAGTGCCTCACAGAGCATAGCCAATCACCTCATGGAAGCTGGGAAGTGAGGGAGGAGAGACATGGAACCAGAACAAAATATAGCCTGTTAGGCCATATCTGCAAGGACCCATTCCCTTCAATTAGGGCCCTCCTCAAATTTCCATCACCTCCTAGCAGCCCATCAAATGAACCCAGCAGTTCATTGAGGAACTGATGAACTTTCATGATTCAAATCATCCCATAAAGCCTCACTTGTGGTTTTGTTTGTTTGTTTTGTTTTGTTTTCAATCAGGGTTACTCTATGTAGCCCTGGCTGTCCTGGAACCCACGCTGTAGACAAAGCTGGCCTCGAACTCACAGAGATCCGCCTGCCTCTGCCTACTGAGTGCTGGGATAAAAGAATTTGCCACCACAGCCAGCAAAGTCCCATTTCTGAACTCCACTGCACAGAGAACTGAGCCTTCAACACATGAACCACTGGGAAACATTTCAGAACAAAACTCCAACAGGTTCAAGTAACTAAAGCAGTGTCCATGCCCAGGAGTAATCACAGTGGGTCGTACGGTTCTCACCTACTACGAAGACAAGTCAATACACACCGTGACCCAGACCAGTGCTGGAGATCACAGTTGGAAGACAAAAGAGAAGCCACCATATCTTTCTTTAGATTGCATATCCCTTAGATACTCTTTCCAACCCATATGTGTCTGTTTTTCTCTTTAAAAGGGCTAGTATCAATGAATAATAGGTACCATTCATCAGGTGTATTCTTATTTCAGGTACTGTATCAGGCAATTTATATTGCTCCATATTATTGCCACAATGTTCCTGAAAGTAAATATGTCAGAATAAATATATAAGAGTCAGGGAAACTGAAGCTCAAATAAGTCTTACCTAGGTAGTGATAGCAATGAGACATAAAACCAGTCTGTCTGAATTCAGAAGCAGAGATCAGGAAATTCAAAAGAAATTGAAATAAACTTTTGCTCCAAATCTTAAATACTTCGGATTACTGCAGGAGCCAACAGAGATTTCCATTATAGAGAAAAATGGAAAGTTTTAGAGTGATTTTCCCTTCACAACCAAAAATAAAAGATGATCAAAATTCCCAGGGTAAGTCGGGATTGTGTTGAGTGCTGCTGACGGAGCACACAGGTAAGAGAACCTCACTGTGTCAGCTTGCAGCATGCAGCTTCTCAGAGTCCACGAAGGAAGTAATGCCCATAGCACCCTCATGAAGTGTCATTCAATGTTGGGAGCGTTTCGAACAAATCACTGTAGCATCCTCCCCAGGAACTTCATAAAGAATAAAATGTCCACATTTCCTGATTTCTACTCTAGTGCTCCCCTCTAGGTCAGAAGAACTAGTTCACAAAGTAAGCCTATGTCATCTCGGTTCATGTAGAAGTGAATGAAAATCTGCAATCACTTGCACACTCTCCACTTCCTGGTGAATTTTACACTTCCTGCAGCTCATTTCACTCTCTACCTCACAAGTGCCTGGCACTGAGAATCATGTGGAGCAGCTCAGATTAGTTCAATGCTCGATTTACGTTGTTCCAAGAGCTATGGCCACTTGAGCTAGGGTGTTTCTGTTCCCGATATTACCTCTCTAGCCACAATCCTATTTCTCCATCTTGCAACTGATAAAGAACTATGCTGTTCTAGCTAAAATCTACCACCCTAGATATAAAGAAAACAAGCATGATAGGTGTCTATTATCTGCAATATCAGCATTTGCATTTATTCTTACTAGGAGTTGCAATAAAGGGGAAAATGGCACACAGAACAGAGAAGCCATCACATTATCAGAATAGTGTCTGCTATAGAACATCCAACTTTAGAGCCATCCACTAGGCCTTGAAATCACACACCCTTTGCTTGTTCCTTATTCTTATACCATATGTACATAGTTGGGTATAACATATTTGGAAATGTCATAAGGAAACATAATACTTAATACTTCATACATTAATTCATAACACTTAAAGGGAATTATCTAAGTTGAGGATTAAAAAATATTAAATTTCCTTTAATTGAATGAAAGATATTCCTCTAATTCTCAGAACAACTGAGCAGTGCACACTCTTGATCTTTAGGTTGCATATGAGGGAGATGGTTGGCTCAAAGTTATATAAATAGTAAACTGCTGTACTGGGATTTGAACTCCTTGTGAACGAGTGGTTTTCACTGACATGTGCACTTCTGAAGTATTACCAGGAATTCCACACTACTATAAATTAATGAAAATTCCAGTTATTTCTAGGAAAAACAGTGAGGTCCAACATGATGGCACAGGAGAATGGAAGGTAGGGAAAGGGCATATACTGCATACAGTTTCCCGGGAGACCTATAAATAGTGGCATGGGTAAAAATGAAAGTATGTAAAAATTGTCATGATTCCAAGTGAAATCAGTACCACGAGTGGGATCTAATTCTGAGCTGCAGGCTAATAATGATCATCTTTTACTTTTTCAGTTATGGCCTTATCAGTTCTATTTCATCTGTGTTTCAGACTTTTGTCCACACTAAGTTATTTTTCCAAGTAGTCCAGGCCCTCACTGATGCCTGTGTGGCTCTCATCTCATTTTTTTAAACCATCTTTCCAACTGCAGGCAGAATTATCTCCAAAGGAAGCCAGTTTGGTCCCATCTTTTCTTTATATATTCCTTAACTGTCTGAGTCTCTACTGGATAAAAACCCAGGTTTCTTGTTCTTGTTTAAAAAAAATCACATTAACATTTCAGTTTGCATCAGCTTTCGTCTTCTTCCCCAGAGCTTTATCCTGAGAGTGTATGCTCTAGAGTTACTGAGCTAGGTGATGTTCTCTGCATTAGAACAGGTTGTTTTTCCAAGAATTTTGCTGTTTGAAATGTTTTTCAGCTCTAATTTTTCACCTCATTGAGATGTTATTTATCTACAAGAAATCTGTGCTATTTAATGACTGTATCCTGATGGGTTTGGAAATCAGTATATACCAAAAGACTGTCACTATAATCCATGTCAAAGACATATCCATGTTCTCCAAAGAGTCTTCCTATACCATTTATCACTTTGTCTGTGTTAAGAAAAAGCTTAATATATAATCTGTCCTCTCAGCAATTTTTAAGTATATAGTGAAACACTAATCTGTAGGCACTTCTTTGCACAGTGTATCCTTTAGAACTTACTTCTTTGGGTAAGCAAAATGTTGTACCCTTCAATTACCACCTCTCTTTCACCACTCCCCCAGAATCATTACTGATAGATGTCATTCTACTCTCTGTTTCTATACATTCAGCTACTTCAGATACGTCATAAAAGTGAAATTGGGCCAATTCTGTCTTCATATCTGGATCAATTTATTTACTATAATGTCCTGTTTTAAAATTTTCATGTAGTTCAGGTCTTCACTGATTCCTGTGTGGCTCTTGTTTCATTTTCTTTAAAGCAGAATGATTTTGAGAGAAGCCAGTCTCACCCTTTCTCTCCTTCATTCATATATAAAATAGTCCTCAACTGCCAATTCTCTGTAGAAATAAACTCCAAGCTACTTGTCTTTGTATAAAAAGCACATTATCATTTCATTCATGTTGTTGTGAAAAATAGAATTTTTATCATTTTTAAAGCAAGTAATAGTACACTGTACGGATGTATTAAATTTATGTTCTCCAGTCATGCACCAATGGACATTTCAAGGCTGATTTCTTGTCTTGGCTGTTGTGAACAACGCTGCAATTAGTGGTGAGTGAAGTTAAATCTTTTGAGATCTTTATTTAAATTATTTTGGATGTGTATTCAGAGCTGGGACTCATACATGACATATATAGTAGCTCTGATTTTAATTTTTAATAAACTTCCATATTATTTTTCATTATGGCCACCTTCAATTTCCAACAATAGTGTTCAAGAGGTTCTTTTTTATAACCTTGTCAACACTTAATATATTTTGGGTTTTTAATACAGCAATTCTAAGGAAAATCTAACAGCTTTCATTATGGTTTTGATTTGCATTTCCCTGATAACCCTGGGTACTTTTCATATTCTTTATGTCCATTAGCATGTCTTCTTTAGGTTACTGTGGTTGATTGGTTGGTTGCTTTGGCGTGTTATTTTCCTATTTTAAATATTTTATATATTTTGGGTATTAACATTTTATCTGCCAATTTTTCCAACCTTCTCACTATGCTAATCACTTTCTTTGCTATGCAGAAGCTTTTCGATTTAATAAGGGCCCATCCATCTACTGCTACCTCTCTTGCCTGTGTTTTTATCATCACGTTCATGTAATCATTGACAACACCCCCCACCACATGTTTTCTTCTAGTAGCTTCATGACTGCAGGTCTTGCAATATTGTTTTGTTTCATTTTAGTTGAGTTTTGCTTGTTATGTGACGTAAGGGTCCAACTCCATCCTTCTGGGTGTGGATGTTCAATTTCACAGCTATTGAAGGGTCTATTCTTTTTCTGTTCTGCACTCTTGGCACTTTTGTTGAAGATCAGTTGACCTTAGATTGCATGTATTTATTTCTGGGTTCTCTATTCTGGCCACTGGTCTGTATACATTTGGTTTTATGCCAGTGTTATTACAGGCTTGATTACTGTAGTTCTGCAATAAATTTCAAAATCAAGAAGTATCATGCCTCCAGCTTTGTTCTACATGTTCAAAATAGCTTTGGTTATTAGAGATCTGTTATGCTTCCATACATATTCTAGGATTGTTTTTCCTATTTCTGAAAAAAATAAGGCATTGTAATTTTGGTACTGATTGCATTAAAAACTGATTGCTTTAGATCATTTGGGTGGCATGGACATTCTAAATCATAATTACTCCCACCCTCAAACAAGAACTGTCTTTCTGGGTGGGTTTTCTTTGTTTTCTTCCATTTGTGTTCATAGTTTTGGGGTGTGGTAGTCATCTGCATTCTTGATTAAAAATATCTGTAAGTGTTTTATTGCTTTGGATGTCCATGGGATAATTTTTCTGATTTCTATTTTAGTTTGTTAATGTGTATAAGTGCAATTGACATTGCTATGCTGATTTTGTGTCCTACACCTCAAAACTCTCCTTCTTCCAAGCTTTTTCTCCCTGGAGGGCTTCTATTTTATCAGCAGCAGCCTCTTGTTCAAAGAACCTCTCCTACCAAATCTGGTAGACTCATAACTTAGAAAATTTATCAAGTTCTGTCTCAATTTGCTTTCCATTGCTGTTATAAACACCAGCCAAAAAACCTCAAGGAGGAAAGGGTTTATTTCATCTTACACTTCCAACTGACAGTCCATCTTTTAGGAAAGCTAAGGCAGGAACACGAGGGCAGGAACTGAAGCAGAGCTCATAGTAGAACATTACTTACTGGCTTGTTTGCTCTTGTTTTTTCAGTGACCTTTCTTATGCAACCCAACACCACCTGCCTAAGGGTGGTTACCACACATAGTGGGATGAACACTCCTAGATCAATTACAGTTAGGGAAATGCCCCACAGACATGCTCATAGTCCAATCCTGTAGAAGCAATTCCTCAAACGAGGTTCTGAATGTATTTATGTCTACCACATGTATGCAGTGCCCAAGGAGACAGGAGAGAGCATCAGATCCCCTAGAACTGGAGTTACCACTGTGAGCTGCCTGCCATGTGGGAACTGAATCCCAGTCCTCTGCAGGAACAGCCAGTGCTCTAACCATAGAGCCACCTCTCCAGCCCTGTGAGCAGTTTCTAATGTGATCTGATTACCATTCTCATTGGCATGGCCATCACGCTAGTTCAAGAAGCAGGAAGAGTAAATGCCGCTCCAAACAGTGGTGCTGCTGTCCTCCAGGCTTTTACTTGGTGACAGCGAAGAATCTTGAAGGACTCCAGTTCCAAGACAATGGCTGAGCTGTGATTAGTAGTGAATAAGCTCAGACAGTTTTAACCTGGCTGCTCCAAGAAGCCAAATTCAGCAAAGCAGTGGCTCGAGCCATCTGGACGCTGCTCTCTTCTCCACCCCTTCTCTTCAGAGCCATGCTAAGAACTGGAGACCTAAAACAGTACACAACTCAACCAACCTCTATAGAGGGCTACATCCTTCGTTCAAACCATATCACCAGCCAACTCCACAACCACCTCTCTCCCCAGAATCTTAGTAAAACCATGCAATGTGACAGTCTTTCATCTTTGTGACTAGTTCACTCTAGAAATCTCAGAATGTGTCTGCCCACAGTACCTGGATTTTTAACTGTGTGGAAAGAAGGGCAGATGCGTGTGGGTGAGGTGCACAGGTGCCTGTGAAGGCCAAAGATCAACTCCTGGCACCATTTCTTGGGAGCCACCCACCTTGTCTTTTGAGACAGATGGCTCTCTCTTTAGGATCTGGGACTCACCAACTGGTCTATACTGGCTGGTTAATAACTCCTGGAGATCTGCCTGTCTCCACATCCAAAGAGCTATACCTAGCTTTTTCTGTGGATCCTGGGGATTGAACTCAGGCCTTTGCGCTTGCAAGGCAAACACTTTAATGACAAAGCTACAGTCCCAAGCTATCCAGGAAAGGTCTATTAATTTGCATGTTTCACAAAGTAAGTTTTCAGTGGGCCCTGAGCAGGGTGAAACATCCCCATGAGGACAGCACATTCTGAAGATTTCCATGGTGCTCTCTACATAGAGAAAGAATATCCCATTTCTGCTCAAGCAAGCTTTCCTGCTTTGCTCTGTGGCTTCCATCAGATCTAAAGCCAGTTTAGGGCTTATTCTTAATAAGAATTGATGCTGTATCAGAAACATATAGGCAATAAGGGCATAAAGTTCATGACAAACACATAATCAATGTTTCATAATGTTTTCAGAATAGGGAGCTGTGTAAGGCCTGCTCTATATAATTTCTTTCCCAGACCTCATAAATAAACAATGATTCTTTTTCCCCATGTTCAACTGATTTATACGGAGATCTTTAAGTGGAGAGTTTCCATCCATTACCCATGCTTCGTGTACCTCACTGTAATGAGTAAACACAGCTCCAGTATGGTCGTTCAACATATTAATAAAGCATCAACATAATTTAAAACAACAATATTTTCACTTTCCACAAACAATCACTGCAGAAGAAACATGCTGAATTATGGGTGAGATACTGGCATTCAACTACAGAGACAGGAGAGCCAGCTGAGCATGAGGAGGCATTAATCACCAGAGGCAGAGTCTTGTGGCCATTGCTGCACAGCCTGGGGACCATCCTGTCCCCAATTTCTCATACCGGCAGTGGGAGTCAACTTCCCTGCCCATTGCTGAATATAGATCCATCACCACGGTCACAGGACAGAACCTTCCTGTAGGAAGCCAGCAGGTCTGTAATTCCAGACCTGATGCATTGATCTGATGTGCAGCCTTATGGGAAATTAGACAGGAGCTCTTCACAAGAACAGAATTAACCTTTGTCATTTAATATTTCATGCCATCCCATGGCTCCCTAACAAGAACAAATGGCTATGGCTAAAATGAGGCTAATTTATCCTGAGTGGGGTTTAGCGATAACAATGGCACAGCTGAGTATGTTGGGAAACCTACCTTACCTGCAGCCACAATGTGGTGGCATTACATTCATCCTACAGTAGAAAGAATTGATGTCCCTGCTTTGCTATTTTGGAAACATGAGAAAATTAGCTATTATCCATGCTTAAATGGAACATAATTCAATAGGAAGAAACATGACGTCCCCCTGGAGAGCAGGGCCTGCTGCTGCTAACGTAAGATGGCTACTTTTCTGGGTCTTCATTTCCTGCAGGCTCAGTTCAATTGTGCTGTAATCCACCAGCTGAACATCTGTTTCATGAGCTCCACTCTGGCAGCCCCTTCTCCCCATCTTTCAGATGATGAACTGCCTCTGCATTGTGATGGAATAACCTCAGAACTCTCACAGTGAGACTGTCTGGATTGAGTGCTAAGAACTTCTCATGTGGCTGGTGGGATTTCTCCTGGGCACGTAGCCTTCCAAATAAAGTACAGCACAATGCGCTCCATTGATATGGAAAATGGACAAGAAAGGTGTCACATAGACAGATGTGAGCTGCTCAGTAAATGACTAGCTCACCACAAAAATCCTGCTCTTTTCTGTGACAGAATGTGAACTTATTTCCTGGAGCATCAATTCATCCATGTACTTCAACATCCCTCACAACAAGATGTGGCCACATGACCGATCCTCAGCAACTGAACAAGATAAGAAATGCTGTAGCACTGCCTTGATGCAAAGTCTGTAAGAAGTGACGCACCCTGTCTCCTTTTCACCCCTCTGAATAGCAAAACACAAGGGGTTCTGAGTCCTACAAAATGGAGGGAGCCTAGGCTCTTGGATGACATAGTAGAAGGATGTTCGTTGATGAAGCTTTTCTTGTGAGCAAGAAATAAATCTCTCAGAAGGGAAGTCCCTGAGCACATACATTAAACTCTTGATAGAAGGGTTAAACTGGATGACAAAATAGTGACCTTAATTTGACTTGAGAGATGCAGAATAGATCCTGTAGTTGTCCTTCTGGCAAATGGCCATCTGCCTTGCCTTCCTGCTCTTACAATGCCTTTATCAGTCTTTGGTTTGTTTATTGGAATTTTATTATTAAGACAGGGTTTCACACAGCTCAGGCCAGTCTCAGACTCACACTGCTGAAGATGGCCCTGAATTTCTGATTCTCCAGTCTTCACCTCTCAAGTCCTGGGACTACAGAAAAGAGCCCTCCAATCTGACTTATATAGTACTGAGACTCAGACCAGGGACTCATACATGCTAGGAAGCACCTTTGCATACGAGCTACATCAAAAACGTGTCTACACATAGCTAATGTCATCTGTTCATTCTCTGCCATCTTTATGAACATAGCTAATGGTACATGTTCATTGTCAGCCATCTTTTTGAGCTGATTACACGATCTCTTAGGATGCATTCTGATCCCAATAGTCTCTAAGCCTCAGCTCAGTAGCAGATTTTTAGGGAAGCTAGCCTGTTCCAGAACATCACAGAAATGAAATTAACCAGAGTTTTTTTTGTTGTTGTTGTTATTTTCCAGAGGGGAAGCTGGATTTTTGGTGCTCTTTGGTATTCCTTTGGGCAGACTTGTCATTGTCACCTGCCCTTTCACACACAGATGGACAATTTGTAGCTGTTATGAATAGAACTTCTATGAAGTGCTTGCATACATCTGTGAGGGCCTTGTGTTCATTTTTCTTGGGCAAAACCTAAAAATGGAATTGTTGGGTCTTAGCCTAGGCACACCATTAACTTTTAAAGAAATCACCAAGCTATTTTTTAAAGCTTTGCATTTTATTTTAGTCATGTCAATTTAAGAGAGTTCCAGTAGCCCTTATATTATCGCTCGCTAAGTTCATTGACCCATTCTAGAAGGCGCAATGGCAGCTCACCATTACTGTTATTCTCATCTGGTAGTTGACGGTGCTTGAGTGTAGCATCGGTACAAATTGAAACATTTTATGTGATTCCCTTTAATAAAAGAGAAGAGGGAAGAAAGAAAGAAAGAAAGAAAGAAAGAAAGAAAGAAAGAAAG
>LOEQ01003152.1:243514-256709 GCA_001685075.1 Bramus lutescens | reverse complement strand
TTTGTGTGTTGTTATTTCAGGGTATAAGCTAGCCGTGTAGGAGCTGGGCCGGACGAAAAACAGGCCCGCTCCCCTTTCACTACACTTAGCCACTGAGCTATCCCTCCAACCTGAACCATAACATCTTACAGAAAGTGTACTATTCTTAAATTCTCTTTCTGATAAATTTTCACCAGGTTACCAGCACCCAGCTTGGAGATAGAGCATGCACATCCTTTTGGGGCCCTCCATATCCCTAACTCTTAATACCAACACTATCTTGATTGCTTTTGTGTATGTGTTGTGTCTACATGTCCATGTCGTTGTATAACACATGTGCACACAGGTGCATGCGCATGTGAATGGATGTGTGTAGAGGCCAGAGGACAGTGTCAGGTATCTTCCTTAATTGCTCTATATGTTATTTCTTGAGACAGGATCTCTCAGCCCATTGAAATTTGGCTAGAGCTCATTGATTTGGCTAGACTGTCTTTCCAAGAGTCTGTTTGTCTCTTCCCTCTGCCTCCCAGGTGCTACAGTTATAGATACATATTTGTTAAGCTTTTGTGAGTCTGCCAGAAATCTGAACTAAGGTCTTCATTTTTGTGTGGTAGGCTCCTTACCCACTGAGACCTCTCTCTACTGGTCCATTATCCTGACTTCTATCCCTGTATATTAATGCTGTTCTGAGTGTTATTTAACTGTGCAAGTCGAATCATACACTACACACTGCCACATCTGAAGTGTTTTGTTCATCTGTGTGTATGTGAATTCATTTCTTGTCTTAGATGGAAATAGTCCTTCATGATATGGTGGCATTGCCACACGCAGATGCCAGTACTGATAAGCTGTGTGGTGTACTACAGTTTTGTACGGCTCCACTCTTGTCCAGTTTTGGTAGATAACAAGAACCATTTTCAAAAAGGGATAAATTTGCACAATCAGCCAGGTGCTGCCATTGCTCTGTTCCCCAAGCACACTGGTTAACACACCTGTCTTCCTTTGTTGAAGAGTGAGGAGACCTTGGGCCAGAAAGGGAGTATGAGTACATGAAGGGTATTCTGAGCAATAAAGTGAGCTCAGTGAGTAAGCACAGCTAGACTTAGAGCATGAGTGAGCTGCCCATGTTGATTGGAATCATTAAGCCTAGGAAAGTACGTTGGCCCTTGATTGGCAGTCTAAATAAAACATTTGAATTCTTTCACTATTTATGGGTAAGCCATTAATTGCCAACCCCTGCCATAGACATAGGCAGGGTAGTTCCAGAGTCCAGGTCAGAGCCGAATCATGGCAGAATAACCAAGGAACCAATGAAACAGAAGATGCGGTTTGGTCGTTGCCAGATAAGGTGTGATAAATGCTGCTCCTCAGGTGATGAGATATGGTGTTTGACATGGTGTTACCTTGGGTAGCTATATGACATCACTATTGTCCTTTTTAATATCACTAGTGACAGACACTTTCTCCATTTCCCTTCTAGCCTTACTCTTTGGGGATTAAATATATTTCCTCCTCCCTCCCTCCCTCCCTCCCTCCCTCCCTCCTTTCCATTCATAAGGTCACACTGTAGTCCGACCTGGCCTGGAATTTACTATTTAACCTAGGCTGCCTTGAACTCATGGCAGTCCTCTTACTCTAACTCTGGAGGTTACAGATATGAGCCATCACATCTGTCTTATTATTAAATATATCTTACTTTTAGAAAAACATCAAAACCTATCAGTTTACTAAAGAATAATAAAACAAATACTTCTATGCATGCCATCCTTCTTAAATATAGAACACATTCCCCACTGAGTTAACTGTCCTGCCCACTCCTTTGTTTTTTATTATAGTCTTCCATCAATGGATCCAATCCTAGACTGTGCCTTCAACTTCAAATTGTTGGGATCACATGTCAGTGCTCTGTGTGCTGTTCCTTTTTTTATTCAGTATTTATCTGACTATACAGAGAAGATTGTAGTTGTGACTCACTAGTGTGTCATGGTTCACTGTGTGGCCAGTTCTCAGTTGATTGACCTATTCCCTCTTTACCTTTAATTGCTGACACACTGACCCACATATTGTAGCAAGTGTGGTAGACTCACGTTCATTCTTACACTGTGTCCCACAGACCAAAAAGCTGTCCATACACTCATTAAAACTTTTGGTTAATAATTTAATGTTTACAAAGACTTGGAAGGACTTTGTGTTCTGTGTGGGAGACACCTCCACTCGCTTCGCTCTCCTCCTTCCCTTCCTCCTCCTTAGTTATGTCTGTGTATGGTTTGCAATGTGTGTATGAATGCTCACATTGTATAGACACATGTTTTATGTCAACATGAGTGCACATGTGCATATGTGCATTGCAGGCCTTGGCCTGACACTGGGGCGTCTTTCTTGATCACTCTCTTGCCTTATTCACTTAGGCAGCTTCCAACTGAACCCAGGGCTCACCTATTCATCTAGTCCAGAGAGCTTGCTTTAGAGACCCTCTATCACTGACACTCAGTATTTATGTGTATGCTGGTGATATATATAAACCCTGGCTTTTACTCCGGCATTGCAATTGCTCCACCAGCTGAGCCACCTCAGCCCAGACATGTTTTCCCGTGTGTTTACTTTTTAGTAGAGGTTTTGGAGATGGCTCATCTTCTGGGAGGCTGTTGTCTGCACCTGCACCACAGCCAGTAGCATCTCTGACCTTCTCTGCTCAATGGTGCCAGTACCATTCCTTCTTCATTTGAAAAATTAAAAAAAGAGTCTCAAGGCCTTTGTTCCCAGGACCTGCTGATACAGGAGTTTTCACTGCTTTGAGAAGCATGGCTCTTAACCTCCTGTTCCTACAGAGGGAATCTTGGGCTTTCCCCCCTGCCCCATCCCAGCCCCATGTGGGTGACTCTGAGCAGGGATATCTTCCGTCTTTGGACTTTTCCTGTCCTGGTCATCAGCCCTGTTCTGTTACAAGTCCCCGTTTTTGCATTCTCTTGGACCACAGACCTCCCTTGTCCTGAATGCCCTCAAGCCTTGTTCACTTCCTCATTCTGGCGAGACCACCATTCTCACTGTGTTTATAAAAAGCATATTTTTTGGACTTTTCAAGATAATAATAAATACATATGAATGAAGTTAAAATGCTGATAAGTTATATGATGCCCATATTTGAAATGCATATTTAAAAATTTATTTATTTTATGTAGATGGGTGTTTTACCTGCATGTATACCTGTGCACCATGTGTGTTGCCTGGCGTGTGAGGAGGCCAGAAGAGGACATTAGGTTCCTGGTTCTGGAATTATAAACTGTTGTGAGTCTCTTGTAGGTGCTGAGAATGAAACCTAGGTCCTCTGGAACATTACCTAGCGCTCTTGGCCATCTCTCCAGCCCCCAAAACACGCATCTTATAGCACTGGTTCTCTGCTATGAATTTGAATCAAATTCCAGAAAGCATTCTGGCATGTCTAAAACATGGTTCATAGGCCACAAGTAGCCAAAGATCGCTGTGAATGTAGCCCAACACAAACCCCAAAAACTTAAAAATTTAATTTCTCAATTATGTGCATATGTGTGTGTCTATGTATGTGTGTCTATGTGAGCATGTGCACAAGGATACTGAGGTCTGTGGAGCCCAAAAGAGGCCTCTGGATCACTGGGAGCTGTAGTTAGAGGAAGTTGTGAGCTGCCCTTCATGGGCATCCCAGGAATGAAATGTGAGTTTCTCTGCAAGAGCAGTAGGTGGTCTTAATTGCTCATAGGCTCATTTAAAGTATTCTAAGTATTTTTTCTCAATTGTGTGGTTCCTGAGTAGGAAATTTGTAGATGACAAATTATATTTAAGCATGATAAGGCTGGGCATGAATTGATAAGACATTTTTACCTGCAAAATGAAGATTTGAAACATGCAAATTAAAAATGTATTTAGAACTCTCCCAGCTCTTCTAAAACTTTGTGTGTAAATCATCCCCCCCCCACTACCCCTTCAAGTTCAAGGTGAAGCCTGTGAAGCCCAAAGCATTATAAAATTAGTTTCATTTAGTATATGATGGTATTACATGGCTGGGGAGGGAGAACTATTTCTGGGAATGCCTTTTGTTAATTCATCATGAAACTAGAATAATTCAAACCAAACCCACATCTAACCATTAGCTAAATGCGTGTCACAGAAAGAAACATAGGCAGCTCCAGCGGTCTTCATAGACTAAACCATGACCTCCAAGCTCACCTGACACTCTGTCCTCACAGCCTTGCTGTCTTCCTCTCAGCACAGAGGTCCTGTTTTCAGGCCCTGTCAGCACCCACGAGTGTCACTTCCATTGTGAAGCTCTAAGTCCTACTTGGCAGGACCCTTCATTTCCTGCATGGAATCCTATCTGCAAGTTATACTCATTTTCCATAGTGAGTGAGAGATTAGGGCTAAGCTCGCCTGCGACGATATCAGAGCCCTGTATATGGCTCTGTTTTATCACACTGAAATTCCTCGTAGCTGTTGGGGCCTCACTGCAGCGCAGGAGGCCATTATTTCTGGGCTGTGTCTCATTTTGTTTCCCTTGGAAGATTCGGGCACATTCTTCATTGCTTTCAATGACTATTTCTCAGACTCCAGCTATTCCCCTGCTAAGTTCATTGCTTTTGCTCCTAGATACAACATAATGCCTCTCATACTGAACATAATTCGAGGGAATGTTATGAAGTGGTTTGGACACAAGTACAAGTATGCTTTAAGGGCATGTAATGAAACTGAAGAGAACGTTTAGATTCTTTCAAGACGTGTAGTCTGGGATGGTGGGAGGCCTGAGCCTTCTGCTTAACAATGGGCAAGTGTTGAGAGGCGGAAATATCAGCATCAGAGACTTTTTCCCCAAGATGAAAGAAATCTGAGAGGCCCCTTTCAGCGCGTGACTCCAGGGTTAGTTAATGTGGAGTCAGTGTGTCCGGATTTGAAACCATCTTGAACCCCATTCTTAGGAGACCTCGCTCAGGATTTACTGTCTTTCAGCCAGTCAGCTCTAAATTCCCAAAGACCATGTTTTCCCTAGAAAACAATCTTGAATCATTCTTTTCTGAGAAATTCTTCATACCTTTTCCCATTAACGTGTGTAAATTGTGCCATAGGTACAGGGACTTCTTTTATTATATTTAAAACTTTACTTATTTATTTTTGTAAATGTTTATGGTACAGCATGCATGTGGAGGTCAAGAGACAACTTGCAGGAATCATTTTTTTTTTAAACATGTGGGTCCCAGGACTGAATTTAGGTGCTTGAGGGCAGGTTCCTTTACCTCCTGAGCAATGCAACAGTGCTTTTATTTTCCTGATCATTGTAAAGTCACATTTTTTCAATCCGCTTTAAGTCAGATAATTTAAGGTGAGTAGTGTTTCTTTCTAGTAAATGCCATTATTTTAATTCGTGCTTATGACCGCTTAGGGAAGTCTGCCTGAGTCTTCTGTGTTGCTCTAGGCAGTCCGACTCTGGCCACAGGTGACCGTGAAAGCACCATGTTGACGAATTAATCACTTAACCCACTGCTCAGTGGCTGCTCAGTGTCTCCGTGGTGTGGAGCTGTGCGTGGCTAGAGAGTGGAGGGGTACACTGCACAGATACGGTCCCTGCCTCCGTGGAATGCAGAAGCCAGCAGTGGTGGCTGGGTTAGGGACTCAAGACCCTGGTTCTAATTTTAGAACCTGTTCCCTTTAGTGATCCTTGAGTGGCTTTCAGAAACAGGAACCAGAGGACTATGGATTGTGGAATAGCAGAGCCCAGATCTGTGCTTCATTCATGTGTTCATTTTTGGAAAGTCTCCGCACTTCCTGGTTCTCACTTCCTTTAAGCAGATGAAATCACTGTGAGGTGGGACCTAGGAGTGTGAGGAACAGTGAGGCAGTCCACCGAGGAATTCTCCGTCTCTATCTCTCCTACTTCTTTCTCTTGAAAATGAACCAGAGACACGAGCTCACTTCGTCTGCCCCATTGTGCTGTTTTCCCAATTTCCTAATGACGTACCAGGAAACGGAAGTGCATTGCTAGTGGGCTCAGCGTTGGGAAGCAGGTCCCTTTGGTAGTAAAAATCTTATGGTGCATAGTGAAGATCATAGGCTGTGCAGTTCCCGGGCTACCCCTTTAAATAAGCGAATAAATGCTTATTGTTAACCAACATTTCTTTTTAGACTCTAGTATCCATGATATGATTGACATATTTTAGGCATAGATCAGCCAGAATCTAAGCTCTAGCAAGTTCTCATGTATTTGTTGAACCAGTTAGTTTTAGTAAGAATATTTTTAATTTTCTAAGTGTTATTCATGATTCTGTTAATATTGTTTAAACATAAGTCATCTTTTGGATATTGGAAGCCAGATTAACTTTAATTAAAGTAACTGTTATTTCCATGGCTCCACTATCTGAGCATTGTCAGTGTTTAGTGACATCACAGGAGAGACAGGCAGCTTTGCTGAGCACTAGATATTTAAGAATGCAAAGTTTAGTATTTTAGAGCAAAGTTATAATTTTTCCTTTACGACTCTTCATAGCAGTACTGTTTAAAATTATACAGACTGTTAGTTTAAAATATTGGTTGCCTTAACTGTTAGCATCAACATTAATATATGCCTTGATTATAAGCAGGGCTCCCTAGAGTATGAATTAGGTACCGAAAGCTAATATGTATCTAGTTTATTATGAGTGATTGGGTTTAATCAACAGACAGGAAAGGTTTCTGTGCAAATATTATTTTTCCCAATTTAAATACTGTTTGCTCAGCATAACCAAAGCAGATGTCATTAGTACAAGAGTGAATGTTTGAGCTACTTCAAACATTTGGAATATTTGCTGTTAACACAGATTCCGGGTCAGGTGACCTACTACATGCAGACAGTCCCGAGTGGTGTTTTGACAAGTTTTGAGTCATACTAATTTTGCTATTTAGAGATTAGATTTCCCACTTGACCCCCAGTTTAATGTATATATAATAAAACTTTAAATTGCAGACATAACTGACACATGGAGCCAGAACAGATGGCTTCTGCTGACTTTTAGTTTGCAGGCAAGACAGCCATTGAAAAGGCGGCTAGTTATCTGGTAGCAGAAGTCAGAGAGCTACCGCCACTGCAGGTCTCATTTATCCATTAGGAATATTGACTCACACATGCATCTAGTCCTCTCTTTAGTTTGATTTTATTTTTATGTGTGTGAGGGTTTTGTATACATGTATGGTTTTGATTTACGTTGTGCTTTATACCCACAGCATCAAGAAGAGGTGCTAAATCTGCAGAACTGGAGTTATGGATGCTTGTGAGCATCTTTGTGGATGCAGAGACCCAATCAGGGGTTCTCTGCTAGAGCACAGAGTGTTCTTAAGCCATATCTCTGGTCACACTGGCCCCTTCTTGAACTTATATATATTCTGGATGCATATAGCTACTTCAGACATCAGGTTTGAACAGCACCTTTTTTTGTCTCTGATTAGCAATTGTTCTTTGTTCTAGTATGCAAAGTTCTTAGATACTCAGTATAACGCTGGTTTTGAATTGCCTGTCAGTGTTCTGAAATACAGTTCCCATCTCTTAGGCGGCACTGAGTGAATGCTATTTTCCAGGCACTCCGCTAAGATCTTTTCCTGCCGTACCTCACTCTAGTATCCCATTTATGTCTAGGAATTAAATGACTTGCCCAGGGAACTCCTTGCTGGGGACAGGCATGCTTCTGTGTCCACACTGAATAAACTATACTGTGCATTCTTTAGTTGGCCAAACGATACTGTGTTTGAGTCCAGTTTAGAGATAGCTAGTAGTGTGTTTATAAAACAGTGGGCCGCAAAGAGGTTTGTTGCTTATGGTTGAAACCACTGCCTTAGTTCCTGACCACACATCTTGTAACAACTGGTATTTTTGTAATTCAGTGGCTTCCAACCATCGTCCACTGTAGCATCATGGTCTGTGAGACACAGTTCCTCACTGCCCACTGCTCAGTTTGCAGTGCAGAGATATGGTCTTGTACAGTGAACAGCAGTGATTGCATCGTTGCAAGAGCAGAGTATGTGGTGGTACAGAACCTAGATGGTGTGGGTCATGCATTTCACACGGCCTTTCGATTAATTCAAGAAGCACAGTCAGCATGAGTCTGATGAGGCTGTTGCTAAAATTTCATCCACTGTATGCTGCTTTAGGGCGAATAGAAAGGAGTTAAAGTGAACACCTCAGTAACAGCATCACTTCTGCTTCCCAAGTGTCTCTCGCATTGGTGTATGTCAGGTCCTCTGCTTTCATACATCTTACAAGGCTGGAGGTGTGTTCCCAAGCGTCAACACAGACCCCGAGGCATGCATTATGTCCTGTTGTTTGATGGCCCTGCTGTCACTCCATCCTGGTCTTATCACACTGCCTTCACATATTGAAACTTTAGCTAATGGAAATGTCATTATTTGACACGCAGCCTGTAAGACATAGGCCAGAAAACCTAGCTGCCTGGTTATCTTGCTTCTTTCTCTCTCTCTCTTTCCCACTCTTCTGTGGATTATATAGCTAGGACTTAGGAACATTTCTGCTGTTTGATGTCCTGGCATTTCCCTGAGAGTTGGGGCAGAGGGAAGTCTGTTCACGTTCCTCGGCAACCAAGAGCACGGCTAAGGCAGCTTGGGAAGTCACTTTGATAGCTGAGTATTAGGGTATTTAAAACCCGCAGCAGCTGGACTCCTGCTTAGAAGGAGCTGCTGTCCTGGAGAGTGGTGATGGAGGAGGTCCCCTTCCTGTTTTAGCCCTGATTGCCCTTAAGAGGCAGGCAGAGGGACTCTGCTTTCCTATTTCTCCCTTTGTTTCTCTGTCTCTAGTTCCCTCTTACTCCTTCCCTTTCCTCAGTATCCTGGCTGGCCTCAAACTCATGACCTTCCTGCTCAGCCTCCCCAGTGCTGGGGTTGTAGGCAGATCTTTTCATCATTTTTAAAGCTATGAACAGTAAAAGAGAAGCCCATGTTTTTCTTTTCAAGTAAGTTAAGAGTCATAGAAAAGAACCGTATTTAAGGTTCTCCAGTAGAAGATTGTAACATATAGTCATATGGTGAATCCCTGGCCCCTCCGCAATGACCCCCTGTTTCTATTTATCCTGTAAGGAAAGTAAATGGCATTTTCCTAAATCTCTTCTTGGAAGGGATTATCAAAGCAGCATAATGCCCCAGCTTCTTGTTGTTTCACCCTCTTGGTTTGTGTGGCAGATTGATTGTCTAGGGGCAACAGAGATGTGGAAGGTGCCCTCTGTGTTTTATTACCACAGTATTGCCCGTGTTGGATGACCTGAGGCTTTTATTAAACATTCAACATGTCCATGAGGATTTGTAATGGATCCTTTACAGAGTTTAAAGGTACCAGCACATTTTATTCAACAAATAAAGAGAAATTATGTTCTTCGGTATTTTCCTGCCTTCTGTAGAGATGGCTTATACAGCGTATAGTATATATGATTATATCTATATGACAATAGTACAGATACCTATTACCATCTATTAATAGCAGACAGCCCAGTCACTGTTGACGCCAGCACAGGTATTTCTTTTGAAGTGAACTCTAAGAGAGAGAATGAGAGCATTGGAGCTAGGGGATTAATTTGACGCATTGACGATTAAAGCAAAGAGCCAAATTCATATTATAAATATTTCTCCCTTCATCACTTGCTTAAAAAAATTCCCCACAGAAAGACAGTGAGACCTCTGTCTGTACATTACCTTTTTATGCTTAGGACAGAATTTTCTAAACATTTTTTTAAACATTAAGATTTTTAATTAGCTGTTTGCATAAGCATCTTCTATGCAATTTCATAGTAATGATGGGATATTTGTAAGTCAGATTTACCTGCAGTAGCCAGAGTCTCCTCTGGATCATCTTCTCAGCCTTGAAGGGCTTCTCTGGGTGCCAGGGACACCGAGCTGTATTCCAGAGGATGCCACTACATCATTAAGGTTGCAAGATCTGCTCTTGGAAGGAGAAAAAATAGAAACAAGATAGGAGAGATAAAGTGATGGAGTGAGACTGGGCAGTTATTTCTGTAGAGAAGTAGTCATTAAAAATTTCCTCTAGTCATGCTGTGATGCTGTTCAATAGAACCGCAGTACCAGCTCCTGGAACGTCATACTCAAGTATTTTATCTACAAAAAGATGGTTGTGCTTAGCCCCGCTAAAGCATATACATAAAGAATGTACAATTGTATGTCCTGTTTGTAGCAGGGAGTGCCTTTCTAATTAATTAAATGCTATCATCAAATCCTATTCAATACATCTTCCTTTTGTGTCAGTCATTTGTCCATCCTTCCTCCAACCAATCCAGAAAATATTTGTCCAGCACTCATTATTTGCCAGATACTGCGAATAAGATACACACATGCACACACACGCACGCATGCGCGCGCGCGCGCGCACACACACACACACACACACACACACACTAATAAAAGATGCATAAAGGACTCTGCCTGCTAAAATCATTGCAGTTTTGACTAAGTGCTGTCAAGAAAGAAGTCAGTACCTCTTACTGAGAGAATTAAACCCAGAAGTGGATGTTTCTCCTTTAGGAAGGATAATCAGCAAAGTCATGTCTGAGGAAGAGAGACCTACAGAAACTGCACACCGTTAATCCTACTGCTATGGAGGTAGAGGTGGGCAGATTTCTGTGAGTTCTGGGACAGCCAGGGCTATGTAGAGAGACCCTATCTCAAAAACAACAACAACAACAACAAATCTCATTTTGAAAGTAGGAGGAGCCAACCTGCGAGGCATCCTTGGGTAGGGGGCATGTAGAGCAGTCCAGGAGATCTTCCAGGCCTCCCTTTGATAGAGTGTTTTGTGTGAGCCATGGAGAAAAGGGTGTCTCCCATCTTCGTCTTAGTCTTTCCCACAGCAGTAGGAACACTGGTACCCAGTGACAAAATGTGGGAATCAAACGGCGTTCAAGGCAGAGGGCCCCTGGGAAGGATCTGGCCTCTCCCAGCACGCTAGCTTGATGGTGTAGGGGCAACAGAGAAAGTGCTGAGGACTGCACAAGGCACACTGTGAGTTTTTAAAGGGCACCAGCAGGTTTTATTCAGCAAATAAAGAGAGCTTATGTTCTAAGGTATTTTCTGCCTTCTGTAGGGATGACTAATACACTGTATACTATATATGACTTTATCGACATTCTATTTATTTTTATTTTATCTGGATGGGTGTTTTGGTTCCATGTATGTCCAAGTACCACTTGAGTGCCTGGTGCCCATGGATGTCAGAGGAGGACATCAGATCCTCCAGTACTGGAATTACAGATGGTTGTGAGTTGCTATGCAGGTTCTGGCAATAAAACCTGAGTCCTTTGGAAGAGCAGCCAATACTCTTAACTGCTTAGCGACCTCTCCAACACCCATCTATATTATTATATATTATTATATTAGTTGTTCCCATGTTGAACTTTAAGATCCAGATATTCTAAGCCATAACCTAGAAGAGTCTCATTGATTTTTTTTGCTTCAGAACAGATTTTTTACACTAGTATTTTTAGGATCTGTTTTTTTTTTTTTAACTTTTTTGCTATTTAAGGAGATAATGTGAGTAGAAGGTGCCCTGAGTACTTTGATGAGTACCTTGATATGGAAGCCATTGGCTGGGGCAGCAACTAGGTGCTGTAGTTTAAACAGATACTCTCTACATTGTATGCAAGAGGTAGCCATGGGTCCCTGTAGCTTATGGCGCACACGAAACACTCAGTTGCTGTTGTCTGTCTAGGGAGTTCATTAAGAAGAACTGTGACTTTCAGGAGAAGGAGGTGCTTTAGGGATAGTGATCATTTAATCTCCAGGGAATATAAGAATCCTGAGCTTTGATAAGGTAGTTCCCTTTGCTTTTCTTGAGCTACAGTCTAGACAGGATAATAGGATAACAAGATAACAAGTGAAGCCTCTTATCTCTTCTTTGTGGTGATTGGATTTTTTTCTTCCCCAAAGATCCCAGTTTAACTTCCAAGGAAAAGGTGGCTGTCATGTGGCTCCCTGACTGTTTTAAATTCCATTTTAGTTAAGGCCCAGTTTTTGAAATGTCACTTAGGTTTCCAATGACTCTGGTTGATTTACTACAATTTAGGACAAGGAGGAAATTCAAATAATTCTTATTTGAAATGAATTAGTCTGTAGGAAATAATTTTATTCTGCTTTCTTTGTTTTATCCTCCTCACACATACACTTGCAATTAAGTTTTTTAAATATAGTTCAAATGTGTGTGTGTACATGTGCATACACACATGCATACTCATGTGCATGTGTAAATGATTACAAACTCAGGATATAAATATAGATTATTCAAGTATACTTGTGAAGTTACTGACAATATTGGTTTATCTATTTGTGGAACAGGAAGATAGCTTAGTGATTATGGGTGCATATTATTCTTGCAGAAGATTCAAATTTGTCTTCTAGCACCTACCTTGAATGGCTTCCAATGGCCTGTAACCACAGTCCTAAGAAATCCAACACCTTTTGGTCTCTGTGGTCACCTGCATTCATATGTGTGTGTGGGCATGCACATATGCATGCATAGACATAATTAGAATAAAATTTTATTTGTGTTTGTGTAAGTGTATGTGCATGTAGTAGGAGGCTGCTTGTTTTTTCCCACTGCTCAGCCCTGAAATAACCACACAGAAATCATATTTGCAATCCTGTTTGGCCAATAGCTTAAGCATATTCTGGCTAACTCATATCTTAAATTAATGCATCTCCATTAATCTGTGTATCTCCATGAGACTGTGACTTACTGGGTAAAGTTCCGGTGTCTGTCTCCAGCGGGGCTACATGGCTTCTCTCTGACTCTGCTTTCTTTCTCCCAGCATTCAGTTTAGTTTTCTGCACCTAGCTTTACTCTGCCCTATCAGGCCAAGCCAGTTTCTTTATTCATTAACCAATAAAAGCAACACATAGACATGTATACACATGCACAAGCCTGTGTATGTACAGAAGTCATAAAATGAAATTGAGTACCATCCTCTATGTTCCTTTTGAAACAGAGTTACTCCCTAAATATTGGGTTTTCATTTTCCCCACAATGGTGAAAGCCAGCAAGACCCAAAGATGCTTTTGTCTCCACTGCCCTTAGAGCTCCAATTACAGATATTCAGAAGTTGCTGAGAGCTTGGAGGTGGTGGCTCACGTCTTTAATCCCAGCACTCCAGAGGCAGATGGATCTGTGAGTTCGAGGCCAGCCTGGTCTACAACAGCTAGTTCCAGGACAGGCTCC
>LOEQ01003152.1:209952-232567 GCA_001685075.1 Bramus lutescens | reverse complement strand
GCAACCACATGGTGGCTCACAGCCATCTATAATGAGATCTGGTGCCCTCTTCTTTCCTGCAGGCATACATGCAGGCAGAACACTTTATATGTAATAATAAAGAAATAATAAAAATTAAAAATAAAGAAATAATGAAGAAAAAAATCTTTAAAAATACAAGAATATGATATCCTTGTCAATAAGCTCTTACTTTGGCTAATGACTCAAAAAAGTGTAACCTAGTCCTGACACTGTCAACAAAAGTGAAATTATGAAATTCACACTAATGGATGGAGCTAGAAACAATCATTCTTAGGGAAGTTACCCAGCCCCCGAAAGACAAACATTGCATGTTTTCTCTTCTTTGCAGATGTTAGCTTTTATGCTTTAGATTAAGTGTGTATTGTTCAGAACATCCACAGAGATTGGGTAGATAGTAAAGTGCCAAGAAGGAGGGATCTTCCAACGATATAGTGTTATAAAGGGATGAAGAGGAAACGAGAATAGGAGAATTAAGTGAAAAGGGGATGGGCGGGCACTATAGAGGTTTCTTTCTCACAAGAGATTGTGAAAAAGTCCCATTTGAAGGCTGTAGAAGTAAGAAACACTTGTGAAGGAGTGAAAATTCCAACAGTCTGGTGTTGAGGTGCCTGGAAGAACCTCATCCCTATGTTAATTCTAAAGCCTCTAAACATGGCTTTTATCCCTCCTCATCAGTTTATTTGGCATAAACCTTGTTAGTGTAGCCCTGCTTCTGTCAATTGTGCCATCATGTCACTGTAGTGATATGCTGAATATGTTCAGTTCTACAAAGAGATCAAAATGACTAGATCAAATGCATATAATGGAATGTTCTAATTGTTTTCCCTGCATACTGAGAACATATTGCTTTGTGTGTTCCTTTGAGAATGTTGATGTACTGGGAGCTGAATTAAGGGTTTCTTTGATCTAATTTATTATTAAGCTTGCTGTTGTCTGGTATCTTGCTGGTCCAGCTAAGAGAATATGGAGAATGTTGAACAGTGTCTTTTCTTTCTACCTATTAATTGGGCTCTTGGACTGGTTAAGTAAAAATATCAAGTTTGAATTCCATATAAGGCTTGTCCTTAACTTAAAGTTTTCTTCTTTACATACAAATCAAAGGCACAAAACTTCAGAGCCAGGGCATTTGGATTCCACAATGTCCCAATCATACCAGATCATCAGAAAATTTTCAATTATTGTCTGAAAATTTTTAAAAGGGGATAAATATCTCATTGTTTGACACCAAATTGTGATCACTGGCATTTTTCATCTTCATAGGTTTTATTCCTAATTATTGTCAGTATTGTAGCAAGTTTGGTAAAATATCGTTTTGATATTCTCTTGCTATTTCTATGTTGAAAACGTCACCCTGAATTATGTGCAGTTGGAGAGGTTGAACTCATGGAAGAACTGGTCCCTCACAAATGTCAGACACCAGGACTGTAACTTCAAGAGCATCCAATATGCCAACTTGAATTTGTTGTCTGCAGGCACTTTGAAAAGCCGAAGAATGTGTCTTAATGGCACAAATACCCGGTTAGGGGCAGCATATATGGATGCTTTTGTGAGAGTCTTTGGCCTAGGATAAAGTGTTCTGTAAGCATAGAGAGTTGGAACTTTATGGATAGATTCTTCAGTTAGTTTTCAGTTTGCTTGGTCTTCTCCTTCCATCCTGTCCTCTTGAGGACTCTGCTTTCAGGGACTTGGCAGGTCCTGCTTGGTTCCCTGTAGAGTGACTGTAGGATGGACTTTCCTGGGGCACTGAGAATGTGTTCCTGTCTGAGTCATGTCCCTGAGATTATATTAAACACGGCTGCCATCTTCACTGCTTTGCTATTAGTTTCGGAACACAGCCAAGATCAGAATGGACTGAGACCTTTTGTTGATTTGTTGAACCCTAGGTCTTATTAAACTGAAGTCAGCATTCCCAGGAATAGGATCACACATTTTTACTTAAGACAGAGTTCTTGCAACCAAGCTTTTGCATTCAGAAACCCAGTTGATATATCCTCTCAGTGACTTCTTTACCTATGTATGGAGTCAATACTATTGGGTCTTCTGTGTCTTTACTGTTATCTTAACCCCAGCCATATGCCTTCTTGGTAAAAACCTTGCATCCCACTGCAAGCAGAAACTAGGCTCTAAGCTCTGTCCATTGAATGACTAGAGCGAAGGTGTGTGTGTGTGTGTGTGTGTGTGTGTGTGTGCGCGCGCATGCATGTGTATCAGAGCAAAATGCTAATGTTCTTACCTTATGGCCCACAAGAGAATGCAGGCTAAATCACCTTCCCTCTCTATGTTGTCAAACTCTGCATTCTCATAATTTTATAGGAATAGTCAAAGGTTGCAAGCTTTATCTCTTTGGTCCAGTCTTGTAGCAAGGCTTATCAAAATTTGTCTCTTTATATCAAAATGAAATGGCAAGTTCATGACTTAATATTATATTTTACCACTAATTTCCCAGTCATTGTGCCAAGCCATATGTATATAATACAGTTATTATACGTTTCAGTCTTTGCTGCAGTGCAAAGGGGAAATATATTAAAACACTTCAAAGATTGGGAAAAATAAGGAGCAAAACATTGGAGTCACTTGACCACTTCACAGAGTGTCTACGAAAGAAGCTTACTCTGTTGGAGAATGTCTTAGTGTCATTTTTATTTGTTTATTTGAGATGGGGAGGTCTCTCTATATAATCTTAGACTGGCCTGGAACTTACCATGTAGACCAGGGTGACCTTGCACTCATAGAGATCCACCTGCCTCTGCTACCCAAGTTCTGGGATTAAAGGTGTGCAGCAGAAATTTGTGGAAACACTGGCAAGTTCTATGGTCCCTTCAGCCTTTCTGGGTTTCAACTGACTGGTTTCCCAGGATTGCTTTTTCAAAATTAGAGGTGGATTTAAATGGTATTACAGTGAGGTCCTGACATCAGTGTCATAGGTAAGGGATTGGCAAGTGATACTGGCCAGATGTTGGGGATCTGATGAAACGTCTGATGTTTTTAAGTGGTTGGTAAAGCTAGTGAAATAAAATATTTGGACTTAAGAATATGCCACACAAGACAGAACCCTGTCCAGCATCCCTTTGCCATCATAGAGAAGGAGGCTTTGAAAGCTAATACTATAAGGAAGGGGTGGTGGCCGAGGCCACAGGAAAGGTTTCCATCTTGCCCACGTGCTGCATTCCAGCTGTCTTGTTGACAACTTTATCATGGCATTCACTCACTCGGTCCCCACAGCGTGTTTAGAGGTAGGTCTAGGGGACACTCAGAGAGGTTGAATGACCCATTAAAGCTCACATTCCTCAGCAACGGCTGAAGTAGGACTTCAGTCTGCTTTGCGGCCCTCTTCCTTGACTAGTATGGAGCAAGTCTCACACTTGTTTGGCTACAGAGCCAGGGTGGTGTTAGCCAAGGCACTTACAGCCATGCCCATGGGTTTTTATATCTAGGGGATGGGGGAGATGTACACCTTCGCATGCAGAACTAGATCAGAACCCAGCAGTCTAGGTAATTGACCTCCCGTGAAGGCATCTGGGAGAATCAATGTGGCCAGGGCTTTCACTGTGGGGTTAGAAGGCCCGTGTCCCTAGCACCTAGCAGTAACTAGTTATTGAACCTGTGAACTTCACATAATCAGGTTAAAAGGAATCATACTCATGGAATTATGATTATCCAGCTAGAGCTGAGGTTTGTGGGCACAAGCTGGGCCCAGTAAGCTAATAAAATCAGATGCATTCCGACATCTCTGCATGTGTGTTGTTATTGGCTTTATTAGGAAGTCCTCCTTTGTAAAAGCAGCCATTCTAGCCACTTGGAATATTTCTTAGCTAAGCTTCCATTCTTACCTGAGCCTCCGTTCCTTACTGGCCTTTTCATATACTCACAAACTGTGCTCCCTTGTTCTGTGAATGGGAAAAAGTCTAGTTGTGCCTGTCTCTGTCTATGAGGTGATAATTGTAGATTCAGTTGTTTCTAAGAGAAGTGGACACTCAGAAGATGACAAGCCAAGCTGAGAATCTGGTAGTCGTGTCTCACAATGTGGAAATAGCCTACAGAGTGTGTGTACATAGCTAAGTAACCCCAATGCTTCCATTGTCCTAACCCCTTTAGAAGCCCTGTTAAAATGTCAATTAGCTGAGTTTTATTCTATTCCTATAAATATAGGAAACTCTGTTTACTATCTTTTCCTTCATATGGTTCCCCGTATTTCTATCGTCCTATTGTACAGGTCTGTATTTTTTCTTCCTTGGTAGACTATTACAGAAGATACTTTAAGTGGCGATGTTATTGCGGTTAAAGTATGAAGCCTTAGTGGGCTCGCTCACTAATAATTTTAATTCATCCCTGAGATGCTTTACTGTTAATTGAAAGGATTTCCCCCCCGATATTGAAGCCAGTGACTACTCGTCTTGTGCAGTTAATTAGCACGATTATGCCACAGCTCCTTTTGCTCCCATACAAAGGTTTGCTCTTGTGTTTATCAAAAGGACCATTCTCTCTGAGAAGCCTGGTACCTGACAGGCTTTGAATAGTCAGACCACTTATTTTTAAATAGCCACCTCCTCCCATCTCTTCTTGGTGTAGGAAAAGTACAATTGAGCCTTGAAGATGTACTCCAGAGTGGGAAAATATATTTTCTTTGGATGCTCTTTCTGGCAGATCTGTGTGAGTGCAGAGATGATTTTAGATTAGCAGCAATGAACGGTCAGGGAGCATTTTGATTGTGTGGAGCAGTGCACAGTGTTAAGATAATAAGCGAAGTATAGATGCTGCTCGCTCAGGGTTCTCTGTATGTCTGTAGGGAATGCTGGGAAAAACAGTGGAAGAAAGATGTTCTATGTTTGGGGCCTGCTGAAGACACCCAGGAGAGCTGATAATCCTGGATTAGGACACCGTGATCCCTTCCTGTAGTTGAAGTATTTTCTGATAGATCAAGTCTCCTTCCGGCCTAGTGCTGAAGTTGATCACCTGTCTTTATGTCACTTTCTTTAGTAGCTAGTGTATATATTGCCACCGAAAAAATACTTAGGCTTTATTGTAGCTTAAAGGACAAAAGTTAAAAGTATAAATTGATTTTTCAGGAAAGTGTGGTTGCCCTATGCATTCCCTGTTAGTCACTTTGTGGATTTGCACACACGCATGCTGGGCTGACTCCGCATCATTTGTAAATGTACTTTGGAATCCAAATTTATGATTTATTCTTAGTTCAGGCATATCTTACTTTGCTGTTCAGTTTGCATTTTTAGGGAAATAAGGCACCATGTTGATGAATTCTTGTCATATTTTACCTAATTAACTATGATCCTATTTGAAAGAAAAATTAGGTGATTCAGGATATTTTGAAATCTTTAATAGCTTTTATATATGTGAATTCCTCCACTTTTGAGTTCTTTCGACAATTACATGTCAAGGAACTTTTTGAAACAAAATGAATTATTTATTTTTAGCTTTTGGATGTATTTCTCTTAAATGATAATAATAATAATAATACATTATCATTATACTTTTCTTGTCATGAATATGTTTTTTAATTGAATACTAATTATTTAAGTGTTATTTTCTGCCTTGATTAAAAAATTATTCTACTTAATAGTTTTATTCATATTAGAGATTTGCTTTTATGTAATTTTAGTGGATACATGATATTAACTTTTATGATTAATATAATTTACTGAACCAATTTTCTGTATGGAAAATAAATAAGCTTTGGGGTGTTTGGGGGACTACGTGAGAGTGCGACACAAATCTTTGACCTGTACCATACCTGCCACTTGTGCAGCCTTTTCGTCCTTACGTTTGTCACAGAGATGGCTTTTGTCTTTGGTAGGAAGGTTAGCACAGTGCTGGAGTTTGCACTCAAGAGGAACGTTAAATTTAGATGCTGCTACTGAAGCATGATGGATGCAAATTTTATTTTTCTTCTCTTCCCAGAAGTCAAAATCTTGTATTATAAGCTTGCACAGAAATTTGAATAATTATAATCAAGTTTGAGTCCTATACTGGATGATAATACTAGCAAGTATAAACATTTACCAGGACAGTGCTCATTGTAGACAGGGGTTATGGGCATTGTGTTATTTAAACCTCACAACCCCAGGCCTTAGGAGGGAAGGCTTTCGGTATGAGTGGTGCAGTAGATATGTAAAGAACATACCCTCGCTTTTATAAATGGGTAAAAGGCTGTAGACTGCTCTTCCAGGTATGGAAACCCAGGCAGAAAGAGGTTTATCATTTATCCATATCACAGAGTTGGCAAGCAAAACAACCCAAAGCCTCACATAGGGAAAATGGGAGCTTTTTTTAATCTTACCTCACTGCACTTCAGCATCTTAGATGATAGTGGACAGAACACGTCCTGACCTTTACCACTAGAGCTCGTAGGGAAAGCACAGAACACCAATGCCCTGGACATGTCCAGAGGAGTTGCAAGGAAAGACGCACAAAGAACACTGAGAGGAAAGGAGTTGGGTTGTCAGTCCAGCTTCTCTTCTGTCTGTCCCCTTGCCCAAAACAGGGGTGGAGTGCAGTGTCAACATCTGATCCTGGTGCTTTTTCATTAACGATTGTGTTATCTCTTTTCTTCATAATCTTTCCCGTAACTGTGCTTCCTTACCAGCAACCAAGTTAGACTTCTTCAAGGATTTTAGATAACATGTAGGAACCTTTGGTTAGTTAGACTTAGCTATTTAAAATAGCAAATCAAGAAATTTGTTTTCAGCTGTGGAGACTCGGATACCGTTGAGATGGATGGCTTCTAGTTGTTGCATATGGTGACATTATAGTCAGTGATGATGAGCGGAGTGTGGCATATAATGTCGAAAAGAAATAAGTGCTTTGATAAAAATACCTAGAAGCAATCAGCCTGACTTATTTAATTCAACTCCTAATGACTAGAATTCTGTCACCTCTTGATTTTCAATTGCATGGAGTGCCGTGCTGTGCCTTGATTATATCGGTGCAGACTCACCTCCTAGTTTGGTGGCATTTAGGTTACCCTGCGATGCAGATGATGGGTCTCATCAGGATACTAAATGCTGTGTGCCTTCTGATTTCCCCACAGCAGTTCGGCAGAGCATCCTGGGGCCTCCAAGCCTCCCTTAAGCTCCTCCAGTATGACATCACGCATCTTGCTACGCCAGCAACTCATGCGTGAGCAGATGCAGGAGCAGGAGCGCAGGGAACAGCAGCAGAAGCTGCAAGCAGCCCAGTTCATGCAACAGAGAGTGCCCGTGAGTCAGACACCAGCCATAAACGTCAGCGCGCCCACCACCCTTCCCTCCGCAACCCAGGTGCCGATGGAAGTCCTCAAGGTACGTGAGTGTTTCCCTTGTGTTCGGACTGAGCCTGTTCGTTCTCCACGCCCCATGTGTCATTTTCACTGGACTGTGTCTTTGCTTGTCTTGGTATTAGAGTCTTACTTATAAGCATCATGTCCAGAGGTTGCTATGAGGCTTTGTCTCTTAAAAGAAGGATTTGAACTCACTGTGATTATTATAGCAACCAGTGAATGTTGGACATGGTCAATGTTTTCATGACCAATCTCAAGTGGATCTGGTGTTTGTTGTAATGAAGAACATTTCTCTATGTAGCGTTTGGAAATGGTTTCAAGCATAAGAGTTATCTGAAAGAGGCCTCATCTAGAAACTTGTGTGTATGTTTTCATAAATGCTTTCCAGGGCCACACTTTAACTTTGCTCTTCAGTTAGCAACTCCTGCCCGCCCCTAGAAGCTAATTGTTTTCAAAAGTCTCTTCAGAAAGAAAACTGTGGTCAAGCGCTGTCTGTGCCTTAATAGCCAGACTTCATAATCCTTTTACTGAAGTGAGCTGTCTGCTTTGGGTCTCTTTGATTTCTTGCTAGAGTGGAAACTGCAGGAGCTTGTTAACGTCCTTCTATTGGGGACACTTAGCTTCCTAATTACTTGAGCAAGTTGCAGCCGCTCTGACTATAGACCTCTATCTCTTACATTGTCTTCCAATGCCCCATGGGGAGTTGCCTTGTTTCATAGACATTTCAGTTCGTAAATATGACTGGTTCAAGAAAATCTAGAGGTATGGAAAGGTCCTTGCTTATTATTTATCTTTCACCCAGTCACCTAATTGATTCATTCTGAAGAGCCAAGTGTTCCTGTTCATTAAGCAATGTGAACTCCTCAACCTGCCCAGTCATTGTTGGTCTTTTGCTTTTATCCCTGTGCTCAGGAAAAAAAAATCCATCCATCTCTCCCTCCTTCAAGTTTATTATTAAAGTAAACAGGAGTGAGGTGCTACACACAGGCTCTGTCTGTGATCTTTTTCATGAGGAAAGGAATTCTTTAAAAACCAACTTTAAAGCATCACACATCTATTTACAAAGACTTGAAAATTTTGTGGCACCATTGTAGAGCCCTTGGTACAGAAACCAGTTGTTGAAATCTTGCTAAAGCAAAAGTAATGCAATGGTTTAGCACAAAATATTAATTTAATGACTGGAATTCTGAATAATGCCACAATATTACTCTTTTATTCTTCTACCATTCCGTCAAGCAAAAGCATCTTTTTGCTGTAGTGTAAAAGATACATGGAATCTTTGTTCCGCCTCAGTAGAACAGAGAGTCCCCATTTAATTGTTGTTTCCTATTTGCAAGAGTCATGATCATTTTGTTCATACTTTATACAGTGTGACTGTTATATAACAAGATGCAGAGAAGTGTATCTGTTTTATTCACTAAAATCTTAAGTTTTTTTTAACTGAAAAGCAAATTTTAGACTGCCATGGATTTTAACATAATGGTTTACATCCAGTGTGAAGGTAATGCTTAATATTGTATTGAAGCATATTAAATTGAAATAATTTTCCTATTAGAGTGGTTTTATGGGTTGGTGGAGAAATCACCACAAAATAAATGTGTGGATGCATCATTTCAATATTATCCTAAAGTTTATATAATTCTAAGCGTTTAAAATGTTATTTTTTTTTCTAGCCTTATTACAGTTAATATCTAAATGAAATAATTTGAGTAATTTATGAATTTTCCCTTATACTCTGCCTATCCTAGTAGCACTGGATTGAACTACAGTCTCCTCACAACTGAAGAATACCAGGAAAAAAATGCCCCACATTAAAGCAAAAATAAATTATTAAAACTAAAAGACATGGCCCGACCAAAAGTGGCGTCAGTTAAATTTATCTATCGTGCTCAACAGCCATTACTTCTGTTTAACTCGAGAGTGTTTCTCCTTGGGCTATGCAAGAGTCAAGTGTGGCCCGTGAACGAGAAGGACTTGTTGGGCTGACAGTCTGTGGGGCACTAGTGGCTCTTTAGACAAGCTTTGGTGCTTTAAGTCAGAGACCAAATGTAAACAGGATTTCCTTCAGCTGAGGCAATAGTGTAAGACTTGATTCAAACATAAATGGTAAGGCAAGTTTTCTGTTGGTGATTCCTTGAGAAATGTCAGGCTTCATACTTTATAAAAGTAGTTAGATAAGCTCAGTGTATGGAAACACTGAAATACTGCGTAGAAATGCATGCGACAGCGCTCGCCTGCTTTTCTTTTGTGACTTTAAATCATATGACACAGTTTCATGAAGTAAATAGTTAGAGAGAAACAGCTGATTTGTTTGATCTTGGACAATTTTTGTGAATATATATCTTCAAAACATTAGCAATGCAAACATAGGCTAATATGCAGTCTGATGTGATATATTACATTAAGATATTTTTTCTGATAGAATAGCCTCAACAAAATATTGACTTCATTTTCAAAGCTTTAGGTGGTAGAGCCAGTGCATGCCCACTTCTCAGGGAAGGTAGGCAGGTGCTGAGGTGGAGAACACCCATGAAGTCTCTCTAGTTTGCAGCATCTGTGTTAGAAGATGCTAGAAGAAAGGCTAACGTTTAATTTTCACCTGTACACACACAAAGTCTTATCCCCAGTAGCCCGCTATCGATGGATTGAACTACTCATTTTGACAAGCTAAGTCAGTGTTTTCAGGTTAATCCCTGTGTTTGGCAACATTTTACTTAAACTACAGAACTCCGTGAAGCATGTTTAAAAATTGTTGACATCTGAAAACTTAGGACTCATTGGAATTTGTATTAGAGGGTGGAAATTCCCATAATTTCTTCCTCAGCCCCTGGCTGCTGTTCATGAGGTATAGCCTCTGTATTCTATATCAAGTTCACTCATTTGTGCATCTATTCCTCATATTAATTTTCACATCAGATGGCATGGAGTGTGGGGTCTTATTGTAGGTATTTGCACGTTAGTGAGGTGTTAACTTGGTTTCTTCAGAACAAGCTCAACGATACGGGATGGTAACTCGAGCTAGTGACACTACAGGTGCATAAACAGATTCTTCACCGTTGTGAACATACCTGATATTGTGAATAAAAGGAACTGCTGAGATCTGTTGATGGAGCACTTTCTTCTGTAAGTGAAATTGGTGAGCCATACGGAACTGAGGCTCAAACTTGATATAAACAAAATCAGAGTCACTGGGGATGGACCTTTAGTCATGATGGCTCTCACATCTACAGAAGGATCGCAGTCCTGACCCAAGTCTTGGTGCTCACATGCTCACTGAGCCTCTCCTGTCCTTGGTTCCTCCCTGTACTTTAATTCACCATTGGAGCAGTTGCTACTGTGATTTGAGACTGTCAAATTCTTCAGTTTGATTCCCTGTTATCTTCCTCACAGGCCCTGGCAGTGTGGGGGCATAATAATAGTTTATAGTTTGTTTTCATTTCCCTATTGGAAACCTTGTAGGCCTTTGTCCCGCCCCTCCCTTCTCTCTGTTAATTCAAGAATCTAAAAGCTAGCTGTTCTTTCTGTTGTACATTAAATTTTCCTTTGCCTGTTTTGGAGAAAGTGTTGATAGATGTAAAAGAGTTCTTGTGATGCTTTATTACTTTAGTATATTTTACTTAGTTTGAAGGAATCAATTTTTAAATTTTTTTTCTCTTTTTCCAGATCAGTTCAGGAATTGGGCAATTGTTTACCAATTAGAAATAATGCTTGCTGTTCATCAAACACAGACATGCTTTTTGTAGGCCCCTGCGTGCGTAAACTGTGTTAACCTGTGGGAAAGGGGGTGGTTATCTCGTCAACCCTCTGTCCATTTAAGCAGCAACCCTAGCAAGCACTGGCCATTGTGCATGTTAGACAAACATAGTTATATCCCAAACTCAGTGTTCAGCTTTTGTTCCTGATTTATTTGGCCAGTATAGATGAACCTGAATCTCATCACAGTGGATGTTTAAGGCAGGAAAGACATGGCCTCTCGCAGGTCAGCTTGCCTTGATATCCCGAGTCAGAATCTGTAGCGGTCCCCAGAAGATATGACTTGCTGTGTCTAAGTTATCCTCGGATTCCATGTTCATATATTATTAACCTGCCAGTCAATGTGACTAATATACATGGGCCGAAAGCCTTGATTTTAGAGTTTATAAATATTGCCGCCCTTGTGACTTTGCATATAACTGTTTGTCGCCAAGACCACGTCATTATTTAGAGGGAGAGGCTTCAGTTTTCTTCTACAAACAGCTCTTCCTCCCCCAAAGTCACAGAGACTTTATTTCCCTGGATAGTCAGACTTGTTCGTTGTCACTTGTAAGGTAATTTTTCTATTTTTAAAACCCCCTCAGTGGCTTTTGGAAATAATAGGCTGTTCTTGTCAGCTTTCAGCAGTTTTCTACTGTGGAAGGTAAAATTCACGAGGACACTTCTAAGTCGCCTTGCTTCCTGTGAGACCTTTCTGCCGTTTCCCCCTTGGCAGTTCCACCATTACCTTTCTCAGGGGAACAGCATAAAGAGATGCCACAGGCAGTGTTGGGCGTGTAGACATGACCCTGTGTGCATCTGCTCTCCATTGTCTCTACTTTGGAGACTACACAATCCCCCACTCTGCTCTCACTGAATCTCCAAAGCCAGTTGATAGCGCTGGTGTGCCGAAAGGCCAACTTCCTTGGCACTACCCGGGAGTCATTCGTGCCCAATGTTGCTTAGAAACACCTGTGAATGAAGAGTTGCTAATGTCAGGGTAGGCCCAAGAAGGTATTCCACCGAACTGTCTTAAGGGGGCAGTCCAACTTAGCACAGGCCAAGAGGGGCAAGATGTTATGCGAGCACTTTGGTCTGAGTTCACTTTTCACTGCTTTTGTGATGGGTAAGGAGTGATGCAGTGTTTGCTGGACCAGGCCCTCCCTATTTGCATTTGTAGACAACTATCCACAAAATATCCAGCCTTACAAATTAATTTCCATTCTTCTGAAAATATGGAAACATTAGCTCTAGTGTATTTTTACCTGGTAGTGTCAGAAAAAAAGGAGGAGGGGGGAGAAGGCATTCTCCCTTTATGACCTCATGGCCAGTTTTTGTTTTGAATGTGGTCAAGGGCTTTGATAGAATATTGTATTTCTCCTTGCTTCCTTAGACTTGGACTGGCTGGGGCAACTGTGCATGGTGGATATGCGAACCACACAGCAGCTTGTCTTGGAGTAGGAAGGTCTTTAGTTTGTCTCCATTAGCCTCTTGGAGTTACTGGAGGCATCTTTTGGATTTATGTGAGAGGAGGTGCCAGCTTGCTGCTTCTCATGTTAACATGCCAAAGGAAGACATGGTCCACGTCCGTCTATCCCAATTCCCTACTAGTCACGGTAAAGGTAGTATTGTAAGAAAATTATTAAGGGATGGGACTTGGGATGAGGGCCAGCACCAGGGGTGCAGGATGTGCTTAGTTTCGTGAACTCTGCACTGTGATTTTTCTCTAATGTGTCAAGGCCTATAGATCATACATACTCAACAAGGGTAATATCTTACTCCTAAGGGAAACAAAATTGGTCCTTGGAGAGCAAAAATGTCCAGGGCTGGGAAATGGCTCAGTGGGTAAGAGTGCTTATAGTGCAAGCATGTGGGCCTGAGTTTAAATCCCCAGGACACACGTGCAAAGCTGGGAGTGGCTGTATATGACCATAACTCCTGGTGATGGGAGGAGAGAGACAGGAAGATCCCTGGACTTGCTGATTGTTAGCCTTGCTCCAGGTTCAACAAGAGACTCTGTCTCCAGAGAATAATTGGAATGGTGAAGCAGTACACCCGACATCCTCTTCTGGCCTCCATGCATACAACATGTATGACATCCACATCTGCACATGCACATATACCACACACATATGCATCACATTTTTAGCACAAGTGCGTGGGCACGTGCACACACACACATACACACCCCATAGTTCACACACACACACACACATACACACCCCATAGTTACCACACACACACATACACACCCCATAGTTACCACACACACACACACACACACACACTCACACACGCCATAGATACCACCATTGTTTGTAGCCCTCCAAAGCTGCAGTGCACAGCTAGGAGAGCTCTGTCAGTGTGTCTGGTAAATTCTTGGGAAGGTTGGATAGAAGAAGAGGCAGCCAGCAGAATGTCTGGAAGGTCTCAGAGGCACACTAAAGAGGAAAGGTTGAACGACACAGCTGTTGAGCCCTCAAAATCTCCCCTCTCCCCATTGTGCTTTGAGATCATTTGTCATCTCCTGCATTCTGGCTGGGCATTGTCCCACAGTCACACTGGTGTTTAGCACAGGGCCATGGTACTGACTACTTTACTCCCATCCCTGTTCTGCGAGGCTGTTGTTAGCACCCCCATTTCACAGATGCATGGACTGGCATGAAGAAGTTAGATGGGTCTGGTGAAGTTGTAAAAGTCTGAGGTGTTGTCAGAATTTGAGCCCAGTCAGTTGGCTCACTGGCTCACTTGTGGTAGCTAGTATCTTTCTTAGAGTGAATGACCCTATGAGCTTTCAGAGAAGAGGATATCCATGTTCAGCCCCTCAGATGATGAGGCTACATAGGAGCTGATAATAGCACATGTTCATCACGGAGCTTCTGGCAATGGCTTAAGTAGGAATTACTTTGATGACATGCGGGAAGGCAAAACAGCTTCCCCAGCTTCTGGAACTGATTGTGGGCACTTCTGTTGACAGGTTGAAAACTGGACATATTTTAGCTCTATTCTCTTCACAGCCCCATGGATATACAGAACTAGCCCAGGGGGAGAAACAGGCGTATGGAGATCTTTTCTGGCCTCTGGTCATATTGCAGAGCCCACATCTATGGTCTCTACTATCCTTCCACTCCTAGCCTTCTCTGTTGAATCATTACATTTCCTTCCCTAGTCTCTAAGATACGTGAGATGTAGGAAATGAGTGCAGTTTTCCTACATAAGAATTCTGTCTAGCCACACTGACCGCGATGGTAATTTTTGGCTTAGTGATAGTTATCATTATGGGTAAAAAAACATGTAACAGGAGGTTTCCTACAAAAGCATCTAAAAATCCAAAGCCATGATCATTTATTTTCTGCATATCTCAGTGGCCCAGTCTACCCCAAGTCCATGTGTGTTATCTGTCTCTGTATTTAACAGTATTCTGTGTGGTTCTGAATGGCTTTTATTCATGCCATATAGGAATTTTCTTCTGAAGTTACAGTTCCATTTTTGTTGTTGCTGTTTCTCTTTCCTCATCTCCTTTCTTCAGTGCAAGAATTTTTTTCCATTTTTTTGGCCATTATTTTAGCCCTTAAAACCAGAACTTCCAATCTGCTTGTTTTTCTCTTTGCTTTTAAGTGAATGTCAGTTGTGATGATGATTATATGATTGCACTAGAAGGTTGGAATCCCCTTCACAAATGTTGCCTGTTTCATCTCAACAGTTAAAGAAAAGCTAGGCTTACAAGACTGCTGATGGGTGTAAGCATGCCTTAGAACAAGAGGGAATAAGGACACAATTTACCTTCACCTTACTAAAATAAATGGCTGGAATTTGTGTTAAAATATGTAAATTAGTACAGTGGCTTTGCTCAAGGATATAGCTTCAATCAATACTAGAATATTGGCTCTTGCCCTGGATGTGTCTCTTTTTATTGCCTTTTTGAGTGTTAGCCTAAACTTGGAAACTGTATCATCCAACGTAGCCTCTCCTAGCTCTTCAGAGCTTGTTAATAATGCATTAACTATGTGAGAAGAAGAGGAACTAAAACCTGGTGTATAGAAAGCACACAAACTAGGATGCAGTTAGTGTAGAATGTTCTCGAAAGAGAATTGCTTTAATCGCTGTTTTTAAATTTGATAATACCGGAAGACAGTCCAGATGAATCAAAGGCAAATTGTTTCTCCTGGAGATGCTGGGGATGTTGCTGGGCTTTGATGTAATGCTAATCAAAGGCTCTCTTCCCATTTTCCTTTGAACTAGATTTGGAGCTTTAGGGTGCTGGACTGATAGCTCAGTTTGGCAAAGTTCTTGCCTTGCGAGTATTGGAAGCTGAGCCCGATCCCTGCACGCAGGCCTACAATCTCAACACTGGGGAGGCAGATATCGGAGCTCTGGAGCTCCTGGGCCAGCCAGCCCAGCTGAATTGGTGAGCCCCAGATCTAGTAGAGGTCCTGTTTCAAAATAAAAGGTGTAGATTGACAGGGAAAATGTTTGATTTCAACCTCTAGCCTTCACATCCATACACATGTGCACGTGTATCCACACGCATGTACACACATACATGAGACTGGGTGCATGCAGTCTTTATGTAACTGTAGTCGATGTCTTTATTGCATTTTACCTAAGAGTCAGTGACTTCCTGTTCACCTACCACTCTCTGAGGAGCACACTGCTTCTGATGGGTAGATTTAGCAAACTCATGCACATCACACAGATCTTACACTTTTCCTAGAAACAAGATAAGAAGGTTCAGGGATCCTGGCAATTAAAAATGAGCAAAAGGAATTTAATCACCCAGTTGTGAATGATTTCAAAGAGTTGTAAAGAGGCCTAAAATAAGAAGCACAATTCAGATTACTCCCTTCTTTACCAATGGCATACATAACTTCGTTGTAATCTCCCTTGTTGGCCCTGGTTTTTATATAATTACATTTTAGAGGTTGGAAATTTTGTTGAGACTAAATTAGAAGTGACAAACCAGAGACATTCCTGCCAGTTAGGACAGGATTAACAAATTCTTATTGGCTAACTTGCAAATAATGTAACATTTTTCACCATGCCTAAAGGTGACAAGATCAGCTCTGTTTTTCTAGTGAACTAGTAAAAATTAGATTAATAAGTACCAGGCAAAGAACCTTTTCTTTTGTCTTTTCTTCCCCCACAAAGAAATCTTACCTTCAAGTCCTCTGGCTGTGGAGAGCGGCGCCTTAATTAGCCACATGTTCCTTTTACCTCCTGGGAAATAAGTACAGGCTAAAATTGGGGATCAAGACGCAGACGTACATTGACTTAGCACACGCCACCAAGTAATTCATCAAGGAATGTTGGTAATTAGTCCTGCCTCTTTCAACTCTTGGCTTAATTTATAAAACCAACTGATTTAAAATAATGCCTGCTGATGTATTGCCCACACATTTTAGGATGGGGCCTTGGCTCTTGAACAGAAGCGAAACTGTGCAGGGGTTTTGTGTTTTTACAGGTTCTGGAGGTCCATCAATGTCCCCCGTTAACTGGGTTGCACTTTCTTTCTGTTTACCCCATTCAGCATTTTCCAGGGCCGTCTCTTTTTGCCTTGGTGGAAAGAACAGGGGAGCATACTTAAAAAATAAAATAAAATGCAAGCTCCTCTGGGGGTGGAGGGGTGGGTGTAAGGAGCCTGTCAAAGTGCGTCACTTCAATGTGGTCTGATGGAATTTAATTCGAGTCCTTCATCTGGTTCAAGCCGCAGTAACGATCTTCTTGTATTGTTAAATGCTTGCTGATATTTATGACAGACAGATTAATCCCAAAAGATTGAGTTTCTGGGGTGAACAAGACCTTGTGACTACAGCCTCAAAGCGTGTGTAGTTAGCTGTTTTAATAGTAATAACCCAGATGTCAAATTCCCACGCTGTGATGTTTTTAATGCTTATGCTTTGAGATGTGGCCCACACTCAGACCTGCTCTTGAAAAATCTGGTGTTAGCCCGAGTCCAATAATGTACTGAGTGACCATGGGCATGGTTTTCCTCCTTGGGCCTTGGTATCTTCATCTGTAAAGCAGGGCCAATAAAGTCTGCTCTGGGGAGTCTGGAGGGTAAACGAGGGTCCACCTGTACAGTACCACTCATCAAGTGGAATGTGAACCCAGCTGTGACTTCAGATCCTTGGGTATTCACATGAAAGAGTGAAAAGAAACAGACAAAATGAATTTCAATGTATTTTATACTACCCAGCTTATCTAGAATATTATCGTTTCAATATATTGTATGAGAATTAGCCACAAACTCTAAACTTTTTTTCACTATTAAGTCTTAGTATTGAGTGTCATGCTGTCCTCAAATTTGGGTACATATTTTATATCTCCAACATATTGTAGATTAGGGACAGAGAGATGGTTCAGTGGTTAAAAGCACTGGCTGCTCTCCCAGAGGATCTGGGTTCAATTCTCAGCACCCACATGGCAGCTCACAACTCCAGTAACTCAAGTTATAGGGGATCTGACACCTTTACAGAAATTCACATTAAAAAAAAACAAATTAAAAGAAAAACAAAACATATTATAGATTGGACACTAAATTTCATCAGAACTACTTGACCTAAGTTTGGATCTCATGAAAATTACATTCAAAAGAGTATATTCATTTGCGAAAGTTGTTTTAATCCTGTTTAAATGATTTCTAATAACTGGGCTGGGAGGATGGTTTAATGGACAGAGTATGTTTGTCATGCAAAGGTGAAGAACCAGGGTGAATTTTAATCCCTATAACCGGTGAGAAGCTAGATAAAATAGCATGGATCTGTAATCCCAGTGTTTTTATGGGGAGATTGGAGGTGGAGATGAGAGAGTCCCAGGAAACGGCTGGGCCAGGTAGCCTGATATTCAACAGCATGAGCCCCTGTTTGAAAAGGTTGGAAGGTAAGAGGCAAGAATTGGGTTTTCTTCTGAGTCTACACTTGTATGGTGACATGCACACACCTAAAGTCACACATCTGAATACACACAGGATTAAAAAAGGAAAAAAAAAAGATTTCCAGGAACTAAATTGAATATTTGTTTCAATTTAGGTCTTCATGAGATAGAAATTTCAGCTCTTTCTGAACCGACCTTGGTCCCAGGGCTCAGTATGGCTGTGACCTTTGGACTGGACAGCATAGATATGAAGCATTTAGCACAGTGTTAAGTACAAGGACCATCATCAAGGAAGCATTCTGCTTTGTTGGTTATAATGAATTTATAATATCTAGGGAGGTGAGATAGCATGCTTGGTAGAGTGACAGCAAACATGAGGGCCCATGTTCAGTTGCCCAGAAGCTGGGCAAGAACATGTAGTCACAATGTAGAAGTACTTACCTGACAGATGGACCCCTGGGGTTTACCTGGCCAGCCAGCCCAGTCTAATTAATGAATCCAGACTAGTATGAGACTCTGTCTCAAAAAACAAGGTGGATGGTTCCTGAGGGACAAAACCCAAGGTTGACCTCTGGCCTCTGCACATATGCATACACATGCATGTGTACCTACATACATAAATGCACCTTCACATACATGCCCAGATTATGGAGTCCTCCAAAAACCAACTAGGAGTCCTGTATGCAAAAGCCAAGAGCCTTTATTCAAGCTTAAACTTGGACTCTCCATCTGTCTGACACAGCAATTGAGAGCATAGAGACCCAAGCCCAGTTGGGGAAGGATTTTTATCATAGTAGAGGTTGGGGTGAGGGGATTTCCAGGGTTCAGGACCCTGATTGGCTGATATTTATCTAGGGGTCTTGGCAAAAGGAGAAAGAGTGAATCCTGGGCTTAGGGATATCTGGTGGTCTTATCTAATCTTATCTAATGGTTGGAATGTCTGATATTTCCCCTTAGATGCTGGCCCTCCCTGGGTGGTGTCCGCTTAAGGTTTTTCCTGGAACCCAGTGCTGCCTGCTATGGCAGCTGTGCTGCCTGGGCCCCATGTGTGGCTAGGCTGCCCTGGGCTTCACATGGCCTGGACCCACTTATGTGTGGCCTGGCTGCCCTGGGCCCCACAATGAGCATTTATACACACAGGAACACACCTGCATACCCACAGGTACATTGACACTTTACAGTGACTTACATTTATTAGTCATGGGACACACTGATTATTATCCTCACCTCTAACTTGTAGTCTTCATGTGCCATGGTTGCAGCTGCCCACATAGACACAGTTTAGTTATTAGGTTTTTTCTCATAATTTTGACCCAGGTTCACTGTCACATATCATGCCTGGCTGGCGTTTCCTGTTAAAAACAGATCCTGAAGCAGAGAGCAGTGAAAAGACACCCTCAGCAGAGGTGCCAAGAGCCTTCCATTCAGACGTGGGTGTGGAGGCAGCTCTTGACTTGTTAGTCACAGGTCTCACTCACGCTCTCAGTCCAGGTTCCTTTCCACCCTACACATGTCACACTGGCATAGCGCTTATGCATGCTAGGACGTCTGACCCTCTGGGAATGCACAGACACTTTTCCCCAGTGTTCTTGGTGTCAAGGAGACACTGGAGAAGAAGACCAGTTTCTCGGTTTGTTATACAATGAACGTTGGAAAATGGCTTGAGTGCTTTCACTTTGCGTGGAGTTTTATGTATGATGTTTCCTTTCTCTTCTAACTGAACTTTTGGAGCATTATTAAGGAAATTTTAGCACAGCCCATAATTTAGTAAATTAGTTCTTATTCACCAGGCATGCAAGTTTTCTGTTCTCATGCTAATTCTCAACCATTTTTAAACCAGAAATAACTCACCTAAAGGTGATAATTTATTTTGTTAAGTACCTTCTTATTCCTAGTGCAAAGAATGAATCCATTATATTAGGATTAGTGCATTGTGGACAGGCTTGTGTTCATTCTCTAATTACAAGAGCATACAAAGTCCTAGCATACTTACAAGCATGAAAGCCAAGACAACAAAGTGCTCCTGATGTATGGCTTCAAGAAAAAACAAATTATTGGTGGTTTTTTTTTGATTTTCTGGTTTCCTTAGTTGGGAATCGTGTGTGTGTGTGTTTATTTATTATATACATATATATTATATATATTCTTATGTATTATAGCTTTTTATTATTTAAAATAATATCTAACCAACCTTCAGGCAATTTCATTTCAGCTTTCTAGTAGCTTTATAGGTTTGTTTTAAAAGCTCACAGCTGGGTTTTCTTCTCAGTTTATGAATTGGCCTAATCTTAATGGAAATCCTAAAACTATTGTAGATGTGAGCCATTGTGTTCATTTGCTGTTGACACTTCGGACTTCTCATATTCGTGAAGAGCTCTGAAAGGACACTGGATATTTGTGAAAACTCACCATTCCCTTTGACTCAAAGCTGAGGCCCTTAGGGTTTACCTGCTGGCCCTGCCCCTCAGAGTGCTCTCCCTATCTCAGTGATTCCACAGAGAAACCCTGTCTCGAAAAACAAAACAAAACAAAACAAAAAAAAAGATGTGAATCCTTTAGAGGCCTTACAAACATACTTCTGCTAAATGGAGACACACTGCTGTGTTTAACAAAATACAAATCAACATGGAAAGTGCGTGTTCCAGTTTTTCTTGTTTGTCACTTTTTTTTTGTATCTGAACAAGGAAAACCAAAAGCACAAGTACTAATCAAATAGGAGCTTGAAACATATGAAACCACTGTTTTTAAAATTGGTAAGAACGCATGTGTGTGTCATGTGCATGTATTTATGTGTGTGAACGTGAGGTCAGCATCTGGTGTCTTTCCACATCACACTCCATCTTACTATTTTGATTCAGGGTCTCTGGACTGGTAGTATAGGCAGGCTACCCAGTGAATTCCAGGAAGCTCCCTGTCTCTTCCACCCCCAGCACTGGGACCACAGATCCTTGACCGCAGCACACAATATTTCCTATGGGTGCTGGGGAACCAGACTCAGTTCCTAGTACTTACCTGGCAAAGACTTTAGCAAGGAACCATCTTCCCAACTTTAAAGAATTAGAGCCATTGTAGGTTTGTAGCAAAACTGAATGAAAGGAATAGAGATTTCTCATTTAATTTCTCCCCTGGCCCCCATGCAACACATACACAGCCTCCGCTGCTGTCATGATACCCCAACAGAGGGTCCGTCTGTACCAGGGAATAAATAAGCGTGTGGGATTATTATTGCTATGTCAAGTCTATACTTTGTATACTTTGCCTCAGGTTAACCCCAGAACCTTTTGTGGGTTGAGAAGAGCATCTAGTGAATTTGTCCTTTCTAGTATTATTTGACATATCTTTTCACTGCCTGGGGAGTCAACCTGCTCCTGTCATGTAAAAAGCTACTACTTCCTTATAGAAAACAGTTTTTTTTTTTAAATTAAATGTTAGGTTATGTTTTGTATATTGGCTTAAAGTATAGATTTAGTTGAATATATTACAAATCACATTATAAATATTGTTATTGTAATGGATTAATAAAAATGCTCAATGAGACCTGGCAAGGAGCCACCCAGTGAACGAGAGACAGATGATAGTCATGCCATGCAGGGTGAGGCTGGATATTTATTTAGTGGGTATGAAGGGGAAAGGGAGAAGGGGAGGACAGAGAGGCAGAGAGAGAGAGACAGAGAGAGACAGAGAGAGAAGGGAGAGAGGGAAGCTGCCTCTTTAAGAGGGAGACAGAAAAGAAAGAGACTCAGGCTGCAAGCAGGAAGGAAGATCTGCCTGTCTCAGGGGACTGGGGAGGGAGTGGGTGTGGCTTGTCTCTTAAAGGGATAGAACAGATTATTACATTTATTGTTATTGTTATTATTATTGTTAGTAGCTGGTCCTGGATGTCTGCTCTCTGATTATATCAAGAAGCTTTCTACTGATGTGTGACTATGATCAAATTGGGTTTGCCCTTGTCACAAGAGTGCTGACATTCACAAAGTGTATTTCTTTCTTCTCCCCTTCACTGTTTGATGTTTTGCCCTTGGGTAGTAGATCAGATCACCCCTTCACCATGGCTTGCTGTCTAGAAGATGTTTGATTAATAACTTAGGAAATTCCACAGAGAAAACAGCTCTTTCTTCCTGGAGCTTTTTGGTACTTTGCACGTGCATGCACATGCACAAACGAGAGAGAGAGAGAGAGAGAGAGAGAGAGAGAATACATGTATTCTTACCAGTATGGGTGCACATGCCCATGTATCTGTGTATGGAGACCAAAGCATACCCTGGAGTCTTGTTTCTCAGAAACACAATTCATCATTTTTATGGAGTCATGATCTCTTGCTGGCCTGGAGCCCACTGGCTAGCCCTCCAACCACATGGGTCCTCTTGTCTCTCCCTCCCTGACACTGAGATCCCAGAAGCATACTTTTGTACCCACATGCTTTTTATATGGGTACTGGGAGTCAAAATCAGGTTCTCATGTTTGTACAGAAGCACTTTATAAACCGAACCATCCTCCCATCTCCCACCCAGACCCTGAAATCCTTAATAAAGCTTTAGAAGATGCACAGCTCTCAAGTGAGCCATGCCACACAGTCTGCTTCCACCAGAAGACACTGCTTGCTTCCTCATCTCTTGTCTTCCTTTGTTCCACACACATTATTAAGAATAGGAAGTCTTCTTGTTGAGCATGTCCTTTGCTTTACAGAAGCTTTTCAGTTTCAGGATGTCCCATTTA
>LOEQ01003152.1:190798-205139 GCA_001685075.1 Bramus lutescens | reverse complement strand
GTAACTTTATGTCTGTAATGGAAAATCCCCAACAGAAAACAAAGAATAAAGTACGTAGCTATGATGGGCAAACTAGCAGGGTCTTTCTGGGGTCTTTCAAAAGAACCTCGAAATTATTGCATGGTTGGGGAGAAGAACTGGAAATGGGCATACATTTCTTCCATTCACTCATTCATTCATCTCACAAACCATCATCAGATGCCTGTATGTTGGAATTTAATAGTGAAGACAACCACACAAAGGCCTTGTACTATGATGGTCTCTGGTAAGTGGGGGGATGGCCACCTACTCAGTCTTCCACCCACATTAAAATGGCGAGTGATCAATAAAGGCTATGGTAAATGGTAAAGGACAGCAAAGAAGGTGCAGGGAATATATAGCTGAGGAGAGAAAGCCTTAATCAAGAGAGAGATCACCTACTAAGGGCCTCTGGAGCTGAAAGGGGCATAGGCGTTAAGTACATGAAGGTTGTGGAGAAGTCCAAAAGACAAAGCAAAGCTTGTACCTGTGAAGATGTCACAGTCTCCACGAACACCCTGTAGACCAGGCTGGCCTTGAACTCACAGAGACCCTGCCTCTGCCTCCCGGTGGCTGGGATTACTTAAGAAAAGGAATTGACCATTGCTGAGTAGAAGTGGGGGAAGATTAGGGTTAGTTTTCCCAGAAAGTGAAGGCAGACCCTCCCCGCCTGAGGGAAGAAGTGACCTTCCTGCCTTGCCTTAGTCTCTGGGGGAGGCTGGCTCTCTCTGCTCCCAGCTACTGTTCATTTTGCTAGCCCAGCTGCTGGCTCTTTAATTTTTGCATTGATAAGTTTTCTGTGAAAAAATTAGAATCGTGACACTTCCCTGTTGCTGTTCCTGCGCAGTTGTGTCTCTGACTCCCCATTTTGTTTCAAGAGTGCCTCATTAATTAGTCTTACATAAATTGTGTAGCACAAGTGAGTTTCCTTGCCTTCTCCCTGGCCCTGTTAACTAAACACCTCCCACATCCTGTTCTCTGCTGTCCAACCCGATTGACTCAGGAGGTGACACTGGCTGACACTTGGCAAATCAGTGACCTTCTTTTGGAGCTCGGGTTGACAAAGCTGCCTGGAGGCAGGGTAGAGGGATAAGCCCTGTGCCAGCCTTTTCTCCCCTGCCGAGGAAGTAGCACCTATCCTAGAGACAGTACTGGATAATCCTGAATTTGTTAAATATTAAAATTGGAAGTTTTTTGATTAAAAAAATTTATCCAGGTGGGTTCAAACACTATTAAGCATCACTTGTAATCTTCCAGAAAAGTTATTTTAATTTTTCAAACAGTCCCCCAACTTGTGAGGCTGGAATGAGGTATGTGTGAAGCTTGCTGGGCTCTCTGGATGCAGGTTACCTCAGCACAATGTTTTAAGATTCATTTTAAATTAAAAACAATGTGTGTATGTGTGTGTGTGTCTGTATGTGTGTGTTTCTGTGTGTGTATGTGTGTGTCTGTATGTGTGTGTTTCTGTGTGTGTATGTGTGTGTATGTGTGTTTCTGTATGTGTGTGTATGTGTGTGTTTCTGTATGTGTGTGTATGTGTGTGTTTCTGTGTATGTGTGTGTGTGTGTGTGTGTGTGTGTGTGTAAGCAGGGGAGGCAGAGAGTATGGATGTGAGCGCAAGCATCCTCAGAGGCCAAAGACATCGGATCCCCTAGAACTGGAGTTCCAGGTGATTGAGAGCTTCACAATATGGGTGCAGGGAAGAGAACCTGGGTCCTGGAAGAACCGCAGCAACTCTTAACCACAGAGCCGTCTCTCTGGCCACAGCATTACTTTATGTATCTGAGACTTGGGCTTCTGCAGTATCCCAATGAGCCCCATAAAAGGAGCCATTGAAACAGATCTGCAGTAATATTAATTTGATTTAATTTTTGGAAAGTCTGAAATATTCTTAAACTTTAGCTATGCATTACAGTCTATAGTACTTACCTTTATTCAGAGTTTTTAATAATATGAATAATGTATTGTCACTAATGTAAATGTCTTAGGTCTAATTTTAAGACAAGGACTATAGCACAGGCTGGTCTTGGGCTTGTTGTGTAGGTGGTCGCTGAAGAAATCTTGCAGTTTTTGCTCCCCAGGGTTACTGAGATTATAGTCACACACTACTATACCCAGCAGAATATAATTGCTTTTTAATGACAATATTTTGCTGCTTCTGTCTTGCCACAGCTTAGATAAGTTTCATGGATTTGGGCATGGTCTTTTCCGCTTCCGGTGTAAGTCTTTGTGCCAGTACGTGTCTGACCTGCCTTTCTATCCGTGATCTGATCGTTACCCTCTCAGCCCTCAGGGTCAGCTTTCTTTAGGATTGCCCCTTCAGAATGCTCTTAAAACGAATAGAGTCTGCGCCCATGGACTCTGTCTGTTGTTTAGTTTTCCCCATGCCCATCGTCTCATCTCTTTGAGACAGAATAGACTGGTCAACCTCCCAGTGGCTCCATACTTTTATGTAGGTTGTAACCAGCTGAAGAAATTGATGTAGCGTATTCTGAATACTGACATTTAGAATAGCCTTTCCTATATGATTCAGAATCCCACATGAAAACTTGGCCAAGGCTTTGAACTTCTACACAATATATGCTGACTGCAGTTTCCCATCACTGCCTTCCTCACGGCGTAGGTGATATCTGACTCTTATTCTGTGATGTGACTACCATGTGATGGAAGGGGCCTAGACTGGGGATTGCCCTCAATTTGGCAACTGAGTGAGAGTCTAGAGGGAGAGGGGGCCCTGCCTAGTCAAGCAAGGCAATGAAAGGCTGGTAGTGATGTAATTTGTTGGATACATGTGTGTTGGGCGTTGGAAATAAGTGTGACTTCTGGCAGTGGAAACTGGACCTTACTTGCACATTATGTCTCCCATATTGGTTGAGAATAAAGGGAGAAGTGACCATTAGTAGAACGGGGACAGTTTATATCAGTGCCGCAGCATCTACTTGATGAAATGCGTTCATGTTGTTTCTCTCCTTCACCTCTTGCCCCCGTCTCCTTTCCTTCCCTTCCGTGTGTGTGTGTGTGTGTGTGTAAAGTGTAATCTTTTCCATCCTCTCAGGTTCGCTCAGTTTTTCCATTTACACAAAGCCACAAGGCCACAGCAGCCAGCATTGTACTTACAGTCCAGTCTGAGTTCCTTGAGAACATAGCTGTGTGTGTTTGGTACCCTAGTGCATTCTTAGGCCTCCAAGAACACAGAAGTTTCTTATGGGTTTAGAAAATCTTTCTGGAAGTTCAGTCCATCATTCACACTTCATCCCTTGATTTTCATGTGTGCGGAAAGACTGGCTGCTCTGGCTGTGTGGATGATCGATGTCTTCCTCCACAAGCAAGGGTTAAGCTGATGGCTCGTAGGTTATTCTGATCTAAAATAGACCCCTTTGAAAGACAGCCCGAGGCTCTTTTTTGAATATATGTATACAATGCTCTTTTGATCTTTAGACAAAAATACTGCTTCTAATTACTGTGCAGTTGTTGGTGACAGCCCTAGCCCCTGAAATGCTGTCATGGTTCAGGGCACATTCAGGCCTTTGTGTTTGACTAGGTTATATTGACTCTGTCATTGACAGTTTAAGATATTTACTAGAAATTGCCTCTGAAACATTTCATTGTATACTTTGTTTTTAGAGAAAATGTGAAAAGATCCCTCAAATGGGTTCAAGTTTGAAAATTAAAATGAATTATATTGCTTTATTTTTTTTTACCAAAAATGCAGCTTCCTAATGTATTTCATTATTTCTAATTTTATTTGTCGAGATGAAGCTGTGAATTCAGCCTTCCAAGAGTGTAAGAACTAGAGTTTCAGTCTCAGTTGCTGGGAAACCGTGTGGTGAGATCTTGGTGTGTGGCACAGGAGCAGTTTTTTCTCTATTCTGTAGCTCTAGTTTGTGGTTGAGGATGGCAATTTCCACACTAGCTAATCTCTACAATGCTCAGCTCCTGAACATAAAGATAGCTATACCCATATCTGGAATGTGAGAGTAGCTTGCTGTCTATGAAACTTCCAGGTGGATTCCCATGCTGCAGAAAGTCTACTTTAGAATACTGCATCAAAAGAGTTCAGGGTCATGGTGTGAGTCTTCTGTTGTATTATTGATGTTCCTTTGTGCTGGACCAACCATCTTGCCAAGGGATGTTCATAATGGAGACTACATAAGAGTGTGGGCTGGGAGATCTTGGACCTCCATCTATCTCAACTATCATTAAAACAAAACAAAACCCAACCCAGTTTTAAAGATGGAAAGAAGACTTGCTGTCAATATATGAGGACCTGAGTTCAGATCCCATCACCCATTTTAAAAAGCCAGCACGTGTTCACAGACACATATACAGCACACGCACCTCTAAATAGAACTCAGATGAGGAAATGGCGAGAGTCATCATTGCTAAGGGCGATGGTATTACTTGTACCAGGTGAGCAGCCTTGTCATTAGGAGTTTCTTTTTTCATCTGGTCCTTTCAACATGCGTATCAAGCAGGAGCCGTGTTGTTGGGTTGCTAACTAATTGCAACTCAGTAGTCATCTTTCTTAGTATGGGCTATTGCTGTCATCAGAAATACGGTTCCTTTCTGTAGGGCACGGATGGCCTCGTGCTACACCCTGGTTTAGCAGGTGCTTAGGCAGCATGTGAGCGAGAGGCAGATGGATCAGGCTGCCCAGGCTCTCTTTCTGCTGTCCCCAGGTGCTAGAGCATGATCTTACAGGAAAAGTTGCCTAATTGGCGAGAGCCCCTGTTTTCCTACCTGGGGGAAAACAGTGCTAAGGACACAAGGCTGGTGGTGGATGGTAGAACACGGTGTCCATGTCTATACAAAGGCAGCACTTAGCAGATACCACTACTGCCATTCTTGCCCTCATTAACTTCACTATCAATGCTGAATGGCGTGTGGAAGAACTACAGGCTTATTTTGATTGGTTTCTGTCCCTGTTTATACTTTCTAGGATTTACATTTAGTTTTGTCCTTCTCTTGGATATTTATTTTATAACGTGCTATATGCCTTGAGAGGCATGAGGCCCCCGGGATACAGTGGTGAACAAAAGTGCCAAAACATGAATGTTGAGTTAGAAGTAACACTTTGCTGCCTTTTCAGTTTTTAAAGATTTTGTTTTTAATTTTAATTATGTGTGTGGAGGGCTGGTTTTTGCAAATAAGTACAGGTGCCTGCAGAGGTTGGCAAGGACAGAAGTATCAGATGCCTTGGGGTTGGAATCATGGGCAATTGTGATGTGCCCAACCTGGGTACTGGGAACTGAACTGAAGTTCTGGATGAACAGTCAATGCTCTTCACCCTCTTAACCACTGAGGCATCTCTCTAACTCCTCCTTAACTTTTCATAGCCCCACATTTAACCATGTGAAAACTGAACCGATATTGGTAATCATTTTTAGGTTTTGTGCATTTGCTCATCCACCATCAACCACCCTGAAATCAGCCACAGAAATGCTATGTGCCCCCATGTCTCCTTCCTTACTTGACTAATTTTTCATTTAGATTCATTTATTTGTTTAATGTATTTATTTTATGTATGTGTTTTGTCCACATGTATATCTGTGCACCACTTGTGTATAGTGCCCATGGAGGCCAGAGAAAGGCATTTGATCGATCCCCTTGGAACTGAGGTTACAGATGGTTGTAAGCTGTCATGTAGGTGCTTGGCAAGGACTACAGTACTCTTAACTGCTGAGCCATGTCTCTAGCTCCCTACTTGGTGGAAGCTCATTCTACCAGTGAAATTCAGTTCAGTTGCTGCTTCTCTGTGAACCTGTCCTTAATTCGCTCTTCTTCCTGCTCTCTAACCACCCCTCTCATAGAAGGGTGCTCATCTGACTTAGGTTCTATGTGACTTTTTTTTTTGAGACAGGATTTCTCAGTAGGTTTGGAGCCTGTCCTGGTTGGATTCGAACTTACAGAGATCTTCCTGCCCCTGTTTCCGAAGTGCTATGATTATAGGTGTGCGCCACCACTGCCCAGCTCTATATAACTTTTTGTGTTGCTGTGATAGAATCCATCATGAAACGAGGCAGAGGAGATTCATTTGGCTCTGTGTGTCATGGCTGNGGAAAGCCGTGGTGGCAGAGGTGGAGCAGTCCATGGTAGCAGGAGGGTGGATGAGGAAGCAGCAAGACAACTGAAGCAGACTATAGTTGACCTCAAGTCCCTCCATGTCCCCAAACTGGGCCCTGCTTCCCAGAGAATCTACAACCTGTCCTGACAGTGCCCTTAGTTCAGGTGTCCAAAGGTTCAAGTGCAAGAAAGGAAATTTGAATCCATATGACTGTCAGTGGTCATTCACCCTATCTATATGAGCTGATGCTGCCCTCACAGACTGTAAGGGACAAAGGAGGACTACAGCATGCTGCCATGCTGTCTCTGTCTCTGCTCCTTGCTACGATGTCCCTGTGCAGACAGACAGACAAACACATACACACGTATACACAGAAAGAGAGAGAGATCTGTCTATAAGTGGTATTTTACTTTTTGTCCCCATTAAAGGGAGAGGAAACCATGTATAAGTGACTGTTCATGGGCAGGTGACTGTTCATGACACAGTACCTATGAATGGAAGTGCTTGCACATTCCTGATACTCATTAGTTATTATTATTGTTTTCAAACAGCATAATTGGCATGTGATATGTTCAAGTGTATAATTTATATGTTTTGACTGAGCATTCCCCTGTGAAATGACCACAGTGACCAGGATAACACACATGGCATCGTACCTCTTTCTCACCTATATGTCCCTGCCAGATCAACCTTTCTCTCTTGTCTATAGACAGCTACTGATTTGATTTACTTCACTGTATGTTAGTTTATGCATACTCTAGACGGGGTGCCTGGCATCTCTTGCTTGGCCTCATTAATTTGAGATTCTGCTGTCATGTGGCACATAGTGATATCTTAATCCTTTGTATTGTCAAGTTCTCTGTAGATATACCCCACCGTTAGTTGTCCATTCACCTCGTATGGATACTGGAGCCTGTCTCTAATCCTGGAACATGACAAATTAAACTCTGTCGACAAGAGTTTGTAAGACTCCTTTCATTTCTCTTGAGTAAACAGGCACCCGGGAACGGAGTAGGCAAGAAGTACAATTGATATTTACATAACCCTCTAAGGAAGAGCCACACTTCATTTTATATTATCAGCAACAATATAGAAGAGTGTATATAGTATCCATTTCTTTACATCTGATCATTTTGCTGTGCTCAGCCTTTTGCGTCATCTGATAGCTTTGTGTATTGGTGAGTATGGAACACAACCTCACTGGGATTGTAATTAGTCTTTCTCTAATGACTGGTTATTCTCTGGCACTTACTTACCTCTGTAGATCTTATTCTAATGAAGTCTTTGTGTAAAACATTTGCTTGTTTTTAAAGTAAGATGTTGGAGTTCTTTGTGTTGGATCTGTGAAGTACATGTTTTTCATATGTATATTTCTCCTCATCTGTGATTCATCTTTAATCATGTATCTGGAAAAGCAGGAGTTGTCAAAAATGATAGGACCCAACTTATTGCTGAATTCCACTATTAATCTTAGTCTGGGGCAGGGTGAATCCTTTGCTTAACCCAAGATCATGAGAATCTTTTATGTTTTTTGAATGGGTTTTGGTTTCTTTAGTCAATTTGAGTCAATTTTGCAGCTGTGTATGATGGGAATCAAAAAGTGTGTGGCTTGTGGGTATTCTATTATTCCAACAGCATTCCTTGAAAAGACTTTTCCTTCTTCATCACATTTCCTTGCACTCTGTCAAGAGTCAGTGCAACCAGGAATTCTGTTCGCCCCCGGAATTTGTACTTTATGTCCTGCACTTTCCTGCATGTGATCTCTTTCAAAATTACTGATGAATATGCTGGTGTTATGTAGATATTGGACTCAGTGACTCAATGTGGATGAAGTTGCCATTTTGAACACTAAGTTTAGGTAGACCATCTGCTTTAATGAGCTTGGACCAAAGTACCTATTCCCCCCTACACAAAAAAGTGACTTTTTCAGAGCCTAGGGAGATGGCTCAGTCAATTGGGTTCCCTAGCATCCACATAAAAGGTGACTTTGGCAGCTTGTGCCTCCGATCCCTGTGCTGGAGTGCCAGACATTTAGAACTCACTGGCCAGCCAGCCCAGCCTACGTATGAGCTCTAGGCCAAGTGAGAGACCCTGTCTCTAGAAACAAGGTTGAAAAAACTGACAAAAACACCATGTATTGACCTTTAGTCTACACACACATTCATGTCCACATGTACCTATTTACGCGTGCACACATGCTTGTATGCTTGCAATATATAAGATGTTTCTTGCCAGGTGTTGTGGCACACGCCTTTAATCCCAGCACTCAGGAGGCAGAGGCAGACACATCTCTGAGTTTGAGGCCAGCCTGGTCTAAATTGTGACTTCTAGGTCATCTAGGGCCTTGTGTCAAACAACATCAGCAAAACAAACAATGACAACCAAAACCACAAAACAAAGTAAAACCATCCCATATTTCTGGCAGGCTTAAAGGGAATTTATTAAAGTAGACAGGGCAGAGTCTTAAAACCAGGAAACATAAACATGAGTTCTGAAAGGAGGAAGCAAATGGTTTTTGTCTTGTTTTGATGGTTTTATCTCAGGAACTGGTGAAGCAAACCAAACCTCCAGGCCTTTCCCCTTCTGCAGTTCTCTTTGAGGCAGTCTCTTGGTAATCACCCCACTTTTTTTTTTGCCTTCTGGTCTTCCTGTCGAATCTAGGATGAGTGAGATGGAAGCATAACAGAAGCAGTCTCGGTGTGGTTGGTTCTGTCATCCCAAGAGCTTTGAGGTTAAAACCAGGTTTTATACCAGGCCTCACAGCAAGAAAACATCCCAAGAGAACGCTGTGTCCACGGGCACAAGAAGGTCTTGTGTTCACGGCAGTTGCAAATGACCAAGAGGCTCTACTTCCTGCTTTGCCTGATGAAATTGAAAATTAAAAAACAGTCTTTCATATCGCTCCTGCTGTGGTCACAAGTTTCCAATCTAGTAACTTCCTTTCCCATCATCTTCTCACCTGTTTCACTTTAAAAAGTTTCTCTAGTCAGTATAACAAGGTCCTTACTCTCATAAGGAGTCTTAGTAAAATAACAGCACCAGGGCCAAGGGGATTGATCAGTGGGTAAAGCGGTCCTTGCACAAGCATGAGAAACCAAGTTTGACTCTCCAGAACCTGTGTCCAAACTGGCAGGTGTGCTGCCTGCCTTGATGCCAACACTTGGGGCAAAGATGGGGAACCTGTGGCAGCCTCGTTAGTTATGCTGGTCAGAAGTGATATGTTCAGTGTTCAGAAACAGACCCTACCTCAATAAATAAAGTGTAAAACCATCGGGAAAGGCATTTCTTATCCACCTCTGGTCTCCATGTGCATGTATACACACAGTTCACCCATACATGTGTGTGCCCATATACATGCAAATGTGAGTACACATTTCACACGTATGTACATGCACATGCAAAGAAATAAATATAAAATAACATAATATGGAAATACGTAAGTTTTTAAATTCAGCACGTTGATATTTATATTTGTGGCTCATTTATTACACTTCAGTTTAGCTTTTTCAATTGATGTGGGAAAATGAGCTATAATTTGTCATGTAGGTGGTATAGTTTCCTGGGAATCTGGCAAAATACATTAGAAGCTTCAGTGGATTTTACATCTTTTTTTTTATCTGGTAATTCCACTTAGGATTTATTTTTCTCCTTGGTGACAAGGAGTAGGCAGTAATTGGAGAGTCACATAACTTCTAAGATTTGTATCACAGTTATTTCCTTTGTACAGCTAGTTCTTTATGTTGAGATCATTTCTTTGATGAAATTTGGTCAATATGAAATAAGGCCTTAGAAAATCCATCTTAGAATCTGAGGGCAGTAGGAGATGGGGGTCTCCTTTACCAGGCGCTAAGTTATGTTAGGTTTTTAACTGATGTCTGGGGATACCGTGTTAAAAACATTGACTTAAATGATGAACAGTCTATATATAGGTAAGCAATATTGATGGCATAAACAACAGACAGCGTAATAGAGCCACTGGGTATCAATAAGAAAGCAGTGGAGTATGTTTGAGGGTAGGTAAAGAATATAGATATTCAACTTTGCAACTTGTAAACATTCTCAGTCTCATTGGTAATTAGGAAATTGTCCCTTTAAGCTATAACCAGATGCTGTTCATATTGGCAGACTTTAGGAGATCTGATACATATTTGATAAGAAGAGGGACATCAGAACAGACCCTACAAACAATACTGTGAGCGTCCTCGTTGCAGAACACTCCAGGGAGTGGACCATCGGGCAACATTTAGCAAAGGTTTCCTTTTAACAACCCAGGACCTAGCAATTCCGTTTCAGAGTCAGAACACTAAGGACAGGAATGGCCACCCCAGCATCATTTGTATTTGCAACAAACTTTGATCATCGTCGATGTTCACTAGGAAGGGATAGCTTTCATGGAACACAGAGAAAATCAATGAACTGCACGGGGATCATCATGGACAAACCCCAGCTGATATTAAGTGGTAGCGCATGATGGTTCAGGTATTGCTATGATCAGTACTAGCTACATTGTGTAAAAGAAAACCACACAAAATAACAGGCGTTTCACATAATAAGTATTTTAAGTACATACAACTGTGAGTCGGATGGTTACACAGCAAAGTCTGGGTGGGAGTTACTTAGGAGAGGGGTGCCTGGATTTGGAGAAGGAACTTGGGCATTCTCATTATCTCCAATCTTTACTACAAAGCAAACATAGAAATACTTAAAACGTTTTCACCCCAGACAGTGAGTTCTTTATTATTTTTGTGTTCCAATTTTAAAAGCTAACTAGTACCAAGGCACGTCCCACCGCAGACACCCACAGAACGTTCTTCTGGAGCCACTGACTGCTTCCTAGATGCCCTCCTCTCTCATCCTCCACAGTCTGTCTTCACTCTTGCTCCTTTCTTTTACTCTGTGTTTGTTTATGCTTTTTCATGTAACATATTCATTTGTATGTGTGTGTGTATGTGCACATGGGCACATAATGTACATGCTATGTGCTTATGGGTCAGAGTTCAATATCTGGTGTCTTCATTTACTGTCTGCACCTTATTTTTGAGAAAGGTTTTCTCCTTGAACCAGAATCTCACAAATTCAACTAGACTGGCTGGCCACTGAGTCCACTGAGAGAGCCTCAGATTTCCACCTCCCTAAGATTAGGCTTACAAGTGCGCACTCCCATGTCTGGCATTTAATGTGGATGCTGGGGAATGAGATTTGGGTCATCATACTTGCCAACTGAACAGCCTTCCTGGCTCCTATAATTGTATATATAAATTGTTAAAGAGTGTCACAGATTTGTAGTGTTAGATTGTGAAGATGTGACTCATGGGCACTTGGTTTCTCTGTGGGTGATAGTGTAAATAGAGTAATCTTTGTAAAAAACTGAGGCCAGAAAACAACTTGTGGGAGGGATGCAGTTCTCTTCCTTCTACCGTATGGATCTTGAGGGTTTAATTCAGGTCGTCAGACTTCGTGGCAAGTGCCTTTGCCTGCTGAGACATCTCACAAGCACAGACATTAAAATATTTCATCAGTAAAAATTAGACATTGGATGGCATCTTTTGAAAGAGAGATAGTTCTGTTTGTGTTATTATGTACAAACAAACAAGCTGCAGGAAAGTCTGCATTGTGTCACTGGACACTTAGTTTTAAATATGTGTACCACATATATTGTTATATTTTATCTACTTATATTTCCATTAACCTTGAAATAAATGCAGAAAACACCAATGAACTATAAAATCCAAAGAGGAAAAGGACTTTTAACTTTGCATGCATGAGCATTTGCCTTAGATTGTAGATTTTTTTAAATAAGCTTTCAACATTGTTTATGAACAGTTACCGTGTTTAAATGACATCCCTGTCTAAATCAGTGAAGGCAGCCTGTCACGTATTGCATTTTATGGCTTTGCCACAATTTCCTTCAGGAGACAAGTTCTTCCTAGAGAGCTTACATTTGCCCTGCATTTGTAAGTTTTCCCAGGCTTTAGGGAAGCAGCTGAGGTAATGGAGCAGCGATGATGGCATGCAATTGAGGTGGCATGAAGGTGACTCAGACCTCAGCCTTTGAGATGTTCCATCTTCAGGTGTAGTGATTGACTGTACCTCATGTGTGACAGTGTCATCAAGTCCCTACAGATATAGGTAATAGCACAGTTCATTGGGTAGAGTGGAGAGCCGCTGTTCCATAGGTATCACCGTGTATAAACTAAGCCAATGGTTTTACATAGCCCTAACAAACGTGTTAATAGCATAATAAAACAAAACCCCTGAATTGTTGTATGACGGTATCTACTCAACCTGTCTGTATTCAGGACAACAGAAAGCTATAACAGCTTTAGGGTACACAGTGGAGATTTGATGCTGAGTTTTACTACCTGTGATTCAGGGGATTGCAGCTCTTTAAATGAGAAGAATTCTTTCCCTTCCTGAATGGTGACCAAAATGAATATTCTCAGTAAAAGTTTGTATATCCTTCCTCATGTTCACCATGGTTTCACCCTTCCCCCAGTCCTTTATTAAACAGACAGACAGACAGACAGCTTCCACTCAGTATCAATGTGACAGCACATGTGTACACCTATCAAACCTTGCTGTTAAAATTCGAAAAAAAAAAAAAACTCCAAAGAAGCGTTTGATGTTTCATGAGTTTATTTATAGTTGGTCCACCCAGTGAAAATTCCACACAGATGAACTTGACACTGGCTGTCTCTACACAGATTCTTACTTTGGACTGCATTGTCTACTTCGGCGGTAGCAGTAATGATGCTTCCATGCTGCCCTGGAGCATTGGGCCAACGACATCATGATGTGATATCAGTGGGTACTGGAGTCACTGTGAGAGTCACCTGGCTGGTAAACTCCAAGCCCAAACTCCTCTTTTCAGCCCAAGGCCTCATTTTTCTCAACTTTTTTTTTTTTTTTTTAACAGCGAAGATCAATTCCACTCTAAGAAATTAACTCAGGAGAATAGGAGGGGCTTAAGTGGAAGGCAGAAATCAGTTCAGGGTATTACATATGAATCCAAACTTTGAGCAGTCATTGTGGATTATGAGCAGTGGGCGGCAGACTGCCAGTCATGAAAAGCTGTCCAGGTTACAGCATCAGAGGTACATGTTGGGTGGCTTCCTCAATCAACCTCCACCTCCTTTGAGACAGAATCTCTCATTGAAGCTGGAGCTCATCATTTCTGCTAGACTGGCTATGCATTGTGCTCCCCCCCCCCGGGACCTTTCCCCTGCCCTCAGGACTATGGTTAGAGATGCACCATGCTTTCTTCGGGTTCTAAGAGAGAACTCACCCCTCATGCTGGCACAGCAGGCGCTTACCATCTGAGCTGCTGTCCAGTGCTGTCTACTATTTATTACATGCTTTTTCTTTTTATTTCTGTTACATCCAGAAAGCCTCCAGCCATGACCAATTATTGTATATCAGCAATGAACATTCTAAGCTTACTCAGCAGTAGGTATGGCTACATCGTTACTCCCTTCTGTGCCCAGAACAGTCAGGGACACTTCTCCAGTAATGGCTGTGCCCTGTCTGGAGTACCAACTGAATGGTGCACACTATACATGGAAGTAACCCTTCTGGTAGTTGAAACCACTTGTCATTTTATTGATAGTACAAGGCCACTTAAGGCTATTTACTATCTGTTATAACATCATTTGAAACATTTGTGTGTGTTTGTATATGTCTGTGGAAAGAATATTCTTTGGTTTATGATATTTCTACATCTTAGCATTTTTTTTATTCTATGAGTGATTTCCATTAAAAAAAATGTGAGGAATCCAGGGATGGAGTGGGCATCAAACAGCAAAATTAACCAGATCTAAAATCTTTGAAGCTACAAAGAATGTCAGGATTAAAGTTATTTTATATAAATATCCAAAGCAACGTTTATATGTATTTGTGGGGGAGGGTATTTTGAGAATGCTTTACATTTTTATTTTTTAGTAACTTTTACAATGGACAATTTCCCAAAGCACAAAGCTCTGTCTTCCTCATCACGTGGCTTTACCACTCCTCAGGATTTGTGACGTCCTTATTTATGTTGTTAAAAGTAATTAGGCCTAGAGATGTAGCTAGGTGTCTGTCCAGCATGCTCAAAACCGTGGCTTCCATCCCAAGCTCTGCATCAGCTGAGTGTTGCGGTGCTCACCTGGTAATCCCAGCACTCTGATGTAGGTGGGTCATCTATCTATCTGTTACTTTCATTGGTTAATAAAGAAACTGCCTTGGCCCTTTGATAGGCCAGCCCTTAGGTGGGTGGTGTAG
>LOEQ01003152.1:174683-187333 GCA_001685075.1 Bramus lutescens | reverse complement strand
GAGAGAGAGAGAGAGAGAGAGAGATCCCACCCTCAGGAAGAGTCAGTAGGCTGGAATACTTTGGTTGTTGGCCAACAGGAGTGTTTATCTGGAGTCCATTGACCTGCCAGAGGTGAATTCAAGTTGATTCACTGAAATTTACAAGAAATTTTGTTTTAATAAAAACTCATAAAAATTTTAGTAACGTTAGCATTACCACCATTTATAATCTCTACTGAGATTCACATTGTAGAAAGGACAGTAGACTCATGCCTTTGAATCATAGTAAAAGCTTGGGGACCCCAAAGGGATTTTAAATTAAAAGCTTGAACACACATCCCAGAGTGCTGGATATATAGATTGAACAGAGATGTTTTTATCACTTTTGAGTCTATATTTAAAAAACAACCAAAAAAGAAATGTAAAATATTGAGTTTGTGACTATAACATTAGCAGTACTTTACCAGAGCTAGATTAATAGCTTCTTAGAACTCCATTGACTAATGTTAAATTAAAACCTTGAATTTTTAAAGTCTTAATAGAACAACAGCATAGAGAGAGAGAAAAAAGTTTGAAGCATCTTTACATACCTTAAATCACTTCCTTCCTTAGACCCTTATAACTTGCACTTACATACCTTAAAACACCTTAGACCCTTGCAACTTAAGCTTTCATATCCTTAGACCTTTATAATTTGTATTTATATATCTTAAAACATTGTCTTAGGCCCTCAAAACTTATACAAACCTTAAACTTTTATTTATTCAATTATACCTATTTACCACAACCACACAGGTGGTTGATAACTGGTAGCTGTCATGGTAAAGCAAGTTCATTTAGATAAAGGAATAGTAAGAATGTTACTTTGAAACTTGTTTTGTGAGTTTCTCTCTTTTTAGAGTCCTATTGCAAGGTAAACCTTTGTCTTTCTCAGCTGGAGGTCTAGGAGATCCAGGTAGGTGAGACCTGAGGTCTGACTGTCACATCTGAAAAGAAGGCAGCTGTTGCCTTGGGAACAGAGCTGGCATGCTTGCTGCTGTTAAAGCTACAGTTAGTCAATATAGTCAGAGCTCTGAGGATAAATTATAGCTGGAAGTGTAATCTGTGTATCAATTAAAACGACAAAGGTCCATTACCTAGATGGGTTGCCCTAGGCTCCTGTAGACTCAATAGTTTCTTTGGGGGAAGTGGTAAATCTTCAGCTGTCATTTGGGACAGGTTTAATCTTCACTTGTTATACAGACAAGCATGGCCTTTGGCTGTGGGACCCAGAGCTGAGATTTTTCCTGTAGAGGGACTTGGGAAAACTGATCTTCCATTGATGAGGCAGAGTAGGGCAGTCAACCCAAAAGTGCCCACAGTTTGAGCAGAGCCCTGGCAGCAAGCGAGGCATGGAGCTCTTTTGCCAGGTGGAGTCATTGTGCCCGATCTGTTTTCTTTGGGAACCTTAAGGGTTCTCACTATGAAGGGACATGTCTGTTAAGGGAAACTTCAATGTTTTAAATGTCACATTCAGCAGATCTCTGAAGATTCCGAGGAGCATTATCTATTAAGTATACCCAATTTACTTGTTTTCGGCTTAATGTTGAATACACATCCTGGAGGCTAAATTAAGCTTGCCACTAAATAAACAGTTTACAAGTTAGTAGCTTAACAAAGTGAGCCAAGACAAAGAAGCAAGACAAGTATTACTGTGAACCTGAGTAGACCTTAGGAACTTATAAACCTAGATTATCAAATATACATTATTTATCAAAAGGATCATGACTGGTCCCAGGTTTCAGCACCAGGCGAATGGAAAAAAGAAGTGAAAAGGAAAGGACAGGAACATGACTGCTCCTAGGTGTGGTGGAGGATAAAGTTATTATAGATCTGTGGGAGAGCATGGTCACAGGCGGGGACATCTGGGAGAGTCCAGAGTGGACATGAGGGAGCTAGGCCATGTGGGGGAGGGGAGGGAGAGATGGGAAGCAGGTCCAACATCCAGGAGGCCCAAAAGAGAGTAGACAAAAAAGGGACCAGGTAACCAAAATGGTTTATATATAGGGAAAGGCAGCTGGGGGAAGAGCAGTGCTGGAGAAATGTAGGCCAGGAGGGCCCCATCCATAACAGGTAGGGGCTGAGGGACTGCAGGGAGAACCTGGAGGCCAGTGCCTGCTCTGATGTGTTAAATAGGCACCATAGTCATCTGTCCTAGGTTTGAACCTAACACTTGTGAGACTTCCCTAATCCAAGCTGAAATATCAGCTGGTACTGTGGACTGATATTTCACTGGTAGGTACCCATCTCCTGTTATATACGAAAGATCCTATCCTCAGAACAGATGTCCTGTCCTGGTCTTCTGGCTCTTACAAACTTTCCGCTTCCTCTTCTCCCCCGTTCCCGGAACCTTGTGCATAAGAGTTGTGTTTCAGACGTGGCCCAGCTGAGCTTGCGCACTCCACAGTTAGTTCTCTGCAGTCTGCCCAGTTGCAGCTTTCTGTGACGGTCTCCATCTGCTGCAAAGAGACCTGTGATGAGGCATGAGAACTGCACTTACCAGGGAGAGCCAGTGGGCTAGCTCAAGAAAGTTTATCTATAATGAAGAATGAAAACAAGTAATTAAAGCACATTATGATTGACAGCTCTCGCTGAGATATTTCAAAGCCAGCAAAATATACTGCAGATATGAATTCTGTTGATTGTCATAGTATAGCAGTGTTTGGTCAAGAGACTGGGACTGAATCTCGATTTTCTTGTCTTGAAAGTGGGGAGAATGTTAGTGCCCATGCGGCAGGACTGAAGCAGGATCCAACGGGTAAATCCACAAAAAGTTCCCAGAAAAGGGTAATAGCTGTGGTGCTTACTCAGCTAGTAGCTTCTGCTTCACTTCTCACTCCTGCTCAGCACAAGAATCCTGTCTTCTTTCAACATTTCCACCTCTGTTCTCAAAAGAAGTACTCATGTTTTCTTCTTTTATCCTTCATTTATTTTAAACACACAGGCACACATACACACACACACACTCATGCACGAACGTGCACACGCACACATACACATGCGCACAGACACGTACACGTAGACGTATACACACGTACACACACACACACAGCCAACCATGCACACTGGTCTTCTGTAGCTGTATCCTACATTTATATATTTTTATGGATGGAAGACAAACTTTAATCTTTCAGAGAATCTGCTTTGTAGAATGAAACGGGCTGGGTTTTGTGGTTTTATGTGTGTGTGTGTGTTTGTTTGTTGTTTTGCTTTGTTTGTAATGAAAGAAAAAAAAAGCTCCACCAGTTATATATAAGCTTACATTTTAGGTTATGACAGTTTTCATGATACATAAATGTAGATTGATGGACATTTTTCTTGAAAGATGAAGTTCTTAATTTGAACTCTGTTTAGACCTGCAAAGATCAATATGAATTCAGTTATGCACTCTACATGTGTGTAAGAATGCTTCCTTTGTAGCTGAGACATGTTCTCTTGATTGACCAGCAAGGTCGTTATGGACAAACCCCACTTACTTCATTTATTGTGCCTCTGTACCAGATGCTCAGAGTTTCTTTGGGGCAGGGGAGTTACAGGAATGTCACCACACCCTGAGCACTAGGACCCAATGGCCAAGCTCTTTCAGAAGCATGCAGGCTGAGGTGTGTGGTAGCAGACCACATGCAGGAATTGTTTCGCTTGTGTTAGGGCAATAAATGGACTGTGTTTACTGAGTGCACGGACTGATGTTCTGTGGAACAAGAAAACAGAATAGGAATAAAAAGAAATTGTCTAACACATAGGCACGCATGTACTGTGTAGTCATAGAAGACTCAGCAGTACTGAGAGCGGTTTAAGGAACCCAATATGTTATTATGTCGTATACCCTGCTTCGTCTGTTACTGATTTGGCTTATAGTGTTTTGTGTAAACTTCTTTCCAAAACCAAATTCTCCTTATTCTTTCAGTATTTCCACCTGTTCAGCCTCAGCTGAGAAAAAGTCATAAGTTTGCTTGTACTTTTCAGGGTTTTGTAGTTTCCTTTAAGCCAGGTTCAGCCCTAAGTGACTAAGGCAGCTAACAGACACGGAGGAGATTTCCCCAGAGCCTTCTGTGTGGTGATGCTTCTGCCCTTGAACATCTGGTGAACTCTTGCCCCTCACTCTCACCCCCATCCTCTTGTGGTATCTGCGTTAGATACAGAGAAAATGATGCCTGTGAGAATGTAACCCTGCCCTGTCTTGACTCCACCTCTCCTTCATGGAGTTTATACTTTCTTGTAGTGGGTCAATACATGGGCTCATCTGGGTGGATGCAGAACTTTCAAGGCGCACAGTAACAGAGCAATTCCATGTCCTCGTGGAGTGTTTGCCATGTGCCAGATACTTTTCATGTCTTCTGTCTCTTACAATGACAACACCTGCAGTGCCTATTGAGTAGATAGTGTTTGCCATCCATGTTCAAATAGAAACCAGTGGTCCAGACCTAATAAGCGATGTGCCCATGATTCGAACTCAGATCTCCACGAAACCCTAGCATTACATTTGACACTATAAACGGCCTCTCTCCACCATGCACTTTCAATTGGGTCTTTTCTATGTGCCCTAAGTAGGCAAGTATGTGGTAAAGTGTTGTAAAACATTTTAGTTATTTGCACATAAAAGTCCTTGAATGTGTATGGACGATGTTTTAAGACTGGGTTTCATGCAAGTCCAAAGGAAGCAGAGACGAGCTGTAGCCACATGTATTTCACAGGCAGCTGTCTTAACACCGCGATCTCCCGGGTAACTGCCGCAGGGCCACCCTGAGCCCATTTTTCCTATTGTCAGAAACACCTGAGTGAGCCTTTAGAAGGTTATCCCTGGAGTCGTAGACTATGCCTAAAAATCATAATGTTTAGGAGGCTGAGGCAGGAGGATCGTTTCAAGTTGAAGACCAGCTTGAACATCATAATGAGTTTAGCCAGCCTGGGCTAAAGAGTGAACATTTGTATCAAACACCAAACCAAAACAAACGCCATCGAGTTGTGTTGTGTGTCTGTTTAAAACCGTCTAGGGGAATCTTGTAAACAAACGGTAGGAAAGAAGTGACCAGGAGATGGGGCAGTGCTGACCTGTTCCTCTCCAGCCTCACTGACCCTGTGACAACTGTTTTCATCCCCTTTCCTCTACAGAGAAGAGCATAGCTGCTTTGCACTGCCGTCGCTAGATGCTTCTTGGGGAGCCTCACCATACCTCACTGCTTCTCATCTTTCATATTCCAGCCAGAATGTTACCTCGCACCCACTCAAACCTTTCCTTTAATATACGTGTGTGTGCGTGTATGTGTGTGTATTTGAATGACACTTATCACTGCCTGAGGTACTCATTTCTTTTTGGTTTAAAGACTCTGTGTCTAACTCTGCTCCCCCAGTTTGAACATGATTTCAGCAGGGTGGGTTGTTTAGTTGAGGTCCCACTGCCACACAAAGGGGCAGTGCTCAGTGGTGTGAGTGGAGGAGCCAGGTGGATGACTCTGGCCTTCACAGGCTTCCACACAGTGCCTAGCACTATCAGGTAGCACTTTCTGGGCTGCTTCTGCTGTTTATGAAGTCTTACCACCAAGTAAATATATAAAGTGAGCTTTAGGACTTGCTGGAGACAGTGCAGTTCCTTAGAGCAAGACCCCTGAGTCTCATGACACAGACCCTGGAGCTGGTGTTATTACATTGCCGCTTCTCTTCGCCAGATTTTAGCTCATGTGGACTTGACCTTCAATCCAGCAGCATTCTGCTCTCACATCTGATGGGGGCTTGCTGACTGACCTTTTACTTAGGCCCAAGGCAATGTTTTCCTCTGTGACAAACTTGCCTCTTGCCAGTTTTTTAAGAGTGGCGGTCCTTATGAGGCAGCACTCGGCTGCCTGGTTATAATCGGCCCTAATACCCGATAAACTGTGAACAATGGCCTCGTTTGAGAGGAAATATTAAGACAGGAATGTGTCTGCCATGCAGAGGCAGTGCTAAACTGGAGCGCACAGAGAAGTTGGAGCACGTGGGAAGCTGCCCTGGTGACTCCCATAACAGGAGGGAGGCTGGTTGACCTTCACAATGGGCCATTATAAGGGCGCCATTGAACCACATAATCACAGCCCTTTTCAAAACCAGAAAAATGTGTCAAGTATTAGACAAATGTAAACTGTGCTTAAATGTGAGACTAGAAATTTCATAAATAAGAGTCAGTTTAATCTGGTCAAATATTTCAAGAAAAAAAGGAAACAAGGCAGTTTTCATTGCTGAGCAACTGTTTCCTGGCTTGGTTTATCATTTGCAAAAGTTTCAAAAAAGAGAATTGTGTCTGAATATGTTTCTTATTTAGCAGATTTCTAGGCTTTCATTTTTGTGGGATTCATAGTTTTTAAATAACAAAATTAGTGCCTTATGTTACAGAAAATAAATATAAATAAGAGATTAATCATCTGTAATTGTAGTACCCAGAGATTGACACTTTAAATCTTAATGATTTGTCAACAGATTTTATTTTGCTCATATATATATATANTATAAACATGTTGAAAATGACACTGTCACTTAGGCTAAGAACTTTACCCTCTCCATCCACAGATCTGTAAAATACCTCAATGACTGCCTAACACCCATCTCTGTGTCCTGTGCCCTTGGGAGACTTTGACAGTTCCTGGAGACATGGCTGGTTATGTCAGCTAGGGTTGGGGTTAAAGTGTGAGTCTCCTGATATGTCATAGGGAGAGGCCAGAGATGCCGCTGGATGCCAAACAATGCATAGATAAACCTCCGCAGCCAAGAGTTGTCTGACTCCACCTCAGTACCAAAGTTCAGGCCTAAACTAGGTTACCGCCTCATTATTAATTTGACACATGTCTCCTGTTATATATTTATGAGCAACTATTTTGTTATCAGAAATTAATCATTAGCAAGTATTTTTGCAAAGGACCAGATTATAAGTATTTTAGCTTCTGTGGAGCACAAGGGATATTACTTAACCCTGTTGTCACAAATAGTGACAGACGATTCATAAATGAGCGGGCAAATGTATCCAGTAAAACTTGCTCTCAGGAGTAGATGGCAATCGATAGGGTGGGCATGGGCCTGTGGCACCTGCTAGTTTGTGCTTCAGTGGGCGTCTTAACCTTAAAATCATATGTCTGTGTTAGTTATTTTCATCATCTTTGTGACACAATATCTGGCCTGGCTGAATCAACTTAAGAGGGAAAGAGGTTGATTGGGGCTCACATTTCATGGAGGGGAACACGTGGCAGCTGGATAGCTCCCTGCAGGCCAGGTTTTTCACATCCTGGCCTTCCGTAGAGCCTACGGTTACAGTAAGGAGTAGGGCTCAACTCTAACCCTCAAGGCCCACCCTCCAGTGACTCAGTTCCTTCAGCTCCTGTTGCTCAAAGTTCCAACCCCACCCGCCACAAAGTAGCACCACCGTCTGGGGACTGAGTATTCAAGTGCTGAGTCTGTGGGGACATTTTACATGTAATATTATGTCTTACTGTCAGTTTTTCTTCTTCTCCGTTTGGTTTAGCAGATGAGATTGATCATTTGATGTACACTGAATATGTGTTGTACAAGGTCAAAGACAGAAGCAGGTAGAAGAGGCAAAATATGACTTCTAGTCATCTGACAAAATGGAGATGGCCTCAGTTATCTTTTCTCTTTCTTTCTTTTCTTTTCTTTTCTTTTCTTTCTTTTTTTTTTTTTGAGACAGGGTTTCTCTGTAGCTTTGGAGACTGTCCTGGAACTAGCCCTTGTAGACCAGGGTGGTCTCGAACTAACAAAGACCCGCCTGCCTCTGCCTCCCAAGTGCTGGGATTAAAGGCATGTGCCACCACCGCCCGACCCGAGTATATTTTCACGATGGACAGCAGCTGTGGTGAGATGTGTCCATGATACACGGGGAAGAAAGGTATCAAAGGAGTTGTTTGCAATATGAAGACTACTTTGACCTATAAAATAACAGCAATCCCCATAAAGCTTTAGTGGCCCATGCCTGCCTGTAACCCTAGATACTCAGGAAGCTGAGGCAGGAAGACTCCAAATTCAATATTTACCGGGCTCCAGAATGAGTTCAAGGCTTACTAGGCTGTGGAGTAACTTCAAGAACAGCCTAAGCAGCTTACTGAGTTCCTGTCTTTAACAAAACCAGAAAAGGGATTGGAGAAACTCACTGATGTTTGTCTAGCATGAGAAAGGGCCTAGGTTCAGCCCTAGTATAACACACACACACGTACACACACACACACACACACACNACACAAAAAGCGCCACCACCAGCAGCAGTAACAGTAGCAGGTCCTGTGTGTTTCAGCCTCGCCACTATTGGAATGGACAGGCTGACTTAGTGAGCCTGCTAATCGTGAGCTCTTTGCTACATAGACAGCTGGAGATGAGTCTGAAATTCAGAGAAATCTTTGATAGGGGGCTTATAGTCACAAGACTGGCTTGCATCACCGGGCTGAGTGTAGATAGTAGAAATCAGGTTTGAGCCTTCATAGCTAAGATGAGGGTGGGAGAAACTGACAAAACAGGCTCAGAAGTCATGATGGAGGAGAGAAGCCCCAGTGATTGTGGTGAATTGGGTACCAAATAAAGGATGTGGACTAAGCCTTCTTGCTGTGGCTGCATCTTGCAACTGGGGCTTCTGTCTTTGCCTGGGTGGCTCCTTCTGCCGATAGGCCAGTCCTTACAAACTGCAGACCTCCATAAACACCGCAGTCTCTCTGGGTTCCTTTCTTTCAACAACTTCCGAAGGCTCAGTTTTCTGGGTCTTAGCTGGGACAAAAACAGTTGTTTGTTGAATGAATAGAGAACATACAACTTCTGAGGGAAGCAAGAGTTCCGATGAAGTCGGATGATCAGGATGTAGTGTCTGCCCTGCACCAACTCTATCCATGTCTGTTGGAAGCTTGTTAGAGTTTTTAGACTTCTGTGCCTATGGATTCACACTCTCCATTCAACGCCATCCCTTAGTGATCTGGACATGCATAGTCTTGCATTTAGTTTTTTATGTATGGCAGAGGAATAATTGAGTATCCCTCAATGGCAGCAACCTAAATGAAGATGCTAAAACTATCAAGATCAGATCTCTTGAAGAGTTGTTTTGGGCATTCATTCAGAAGTCATCTTCATGTTGCCAGCAGCAAAAGAGACTCAGTGCTGCTGGCTGTAGCCTGGGGAGTTTCCCCAAAGACCTTTACTCAGGTGAGACCAGGGCCTTGACTTGCTCACCCCAAATGAATTTCAGAATGAGTTTCTATGAAGCAAAGTAGGGGTTTAGAAAGAGGTAGTACGTGCTGGAGATTTAAATGCATATGTGTGGGGTTCTTATGTATCTTAATAGGTATATTGTGGTATTTTAACTATCAAAATTACATCATTCAAAGGGTATAATGTACACCCAGATTCAATGATTAAGCCAACTTCTTAAATGGAGTTTAAAACATAAGCTGGGTTACGTGTTTCTCTTAAAGCATCTCTCCTCCTTATAATGAAACTGTTCACATGATGTCTGAAGTGTTCAGCTTTAGGAATGAGAGAGTAGTGGCTGATGAAGCCACACTCAAAAGTCACGTATGGTTTTTTTCCTCAGGCGTGGCTCTTAGCTGTTCTAACTCTTGGAAGGATCTCTCAGAAGAGGAATGTTGTCTCTACAGGCAGTCTTGGCAGCAGCTCTGATGTTATCAGTCCCATTGAGGCTCTTTTTGTTTGTTTGTTTATTTTCTCAGGGCTTTAAGAATTCATCCAGTGTATTTTGATCATGTTCACCCCTACTCCTCCCAGGGACACTACCCCCTTCCCTACAACCCAATTTTGTGTCCCTTTTAATTTTCTTATTAAACTTATTAAGTCCAATTCATGCTGCCCACGCACTCATGGATATGTAGCCTTCCCCTTTAATTCAGCCAGCGAGAAACATAAAGCAGATCCTAGATCTCTTTACGCCTTCCCTTTATCCTTCCTGCCTTTCTAACCCGTTCAATCAATTAAAAAACAAGTATATATAGAAACCTTGAAGGCTAGTTTATAGAATCATTCAAATGGTTTCTTTTGAGATGTGATTTAAATTGACTCACTCTAGGATAGATTATAAAATGTACCATTGGGCACATGAGAGACATTAGTAAATGAAAACATACAAGTTTGTTCTCTATATTGTAAATTTTACTGGTATCTAATATTATTCATATGTAACAACTGAAGCTATGAATATATTAAAATGTGAATATAACAATGTTTTAAAAATTTACTGCTTATTTTTATTTTATATTTACGAATATTTCGCCTGTGTGTATGTCTGTGCATTTTGTGCATGCAGTGCCTGAGAAAGCCAGAAGAGGGCATTGGATCCCCTGTGACTGGCATTATAGATGGTTGTGAGTGGCTGTGAGGGTGCTAGACATCAAACCCAGGTTCTATGGAAGAGTAGCCAGTACTCTTAACCACTGAGCCATCTCTCCAGTCCCCAAAATACATATTTATGAGGTCTCTAAATACTGTTTATTCAAAAACCAAAGCATTCATCCAACTCATTTCATAATAGGCACATTGTTTTATAGGTCTTTAGCTAAGGAAAACAGCCTTACTAGGAATTTTTCATAAAGCTGGTCTATATTATTTATTATATTAGAATTTTATGAAAAATGTTCTTCATTCTACTGTATATACAGTTTTACCCCATTGCTCTGATTCCAGCAGCCTACAGAGAAACAGAAAACTAGCTAGCTGTACAGTTCCATGGCCTTCTTTCTTGTTGCTCTGTAAGCATATAAGAGTGGCACATTGGCTCCCCTAATAAATTTCCATGTTTCCAAACAAACTGTACGAACAGAATAGAAGTCATGATAAATAACAAGTGACCGAGTGGCAATCCTGATGTTTCTTTATAATTTATTGAACATGAGATAAATTCTCTTCCCAAACAAAACCATAACATTTTGTTGCCTTTTTGAACAAAAATAAAATCAATTATAAGCTGAAAGGATTGTGGAAATTTTTTAGTGGATTTGTTCAAATTCAGAGTGGCAAATGGGGGAGGGAGAAGAGGAGCCATGACGGTTTAGATGAGATGTGTTTGCCCCAGTAAGTCGAGGAGTCAACGAGCTTGGTGGTATCTGTGGCCACCATCTTGCCCTGACTGGTGACTGGCGACTGAAGGTAAATAGCTTGTCAGTGTCACCAGGGAGTGGCAGGGCTCCCCTGTGATAGTCAGGAAGGCATCCATTCCAGCTCTGCAAACTTTTCATGGTCCTGATGAAGACAGGACAACAAGTGAGGGGCCAGATCAAAGACAATTGAGATCCTGTGGATTTTCATGTAGATGGCTAATACGAAATGTAAATGATGTCAGTGGACACTGTATGCTGGTAAAAGTTTAGAATATTAGTGTCTTGCCTTGTGATTTGGATTTCAAAGCTTGGAAGCCCTCAGTTTTTGCACCACATTTTATTTAGTCAGGCTTTTAAGAGTGATAGAACCTCGTAAGGATGGTGTGAAGGGGTGTGAACAGAGTAGGATCTTTCTCCAGCTTCTTCAGGATGAGAAGAGTAGGGCACACAGACATTAGACTTGTTCACAGTGGCTTGCAAGCCAGCCGGGATGATGCTAGAGTAACCATGTTTTACATCAGTGGTTCAGAGTATGTTCAGGAGACTCAGGACTCTCCCGGACTCTCAGAGTGTTTCCACAAGATGAAAACTAATTCCATCCTGATACTAAGAAACTACCCACACCACTCTTCTCCCACTAGAATAGAAGTATGTGGTATCCTAAGAAGTCATCATTGCTATGCTAGTATGGGAGGGAGTCCCTGTTTTCAAAAAGAAAATATTTTCATGCTAAGCTGGTTGATAGAAACACAGCAGTTTGGAAGAATGTTTAAGGCCCCCATGACAAAAGCTTTGGAGACTGCTGTTTCTGGTATTTGATGAGCTTTTGTCTGACACTGAAGACAGGATGTAATAAGCTCCTATCAGCCGCACTGGTACACGAGGACTGGAGAAGTTAAGGACTTGCTTAGTCATTTGTACTGTCAGAGTCTGAACAGGGATGTTGGGTCCTCAACTCCTTTTCTTACCATGTGATCAGGCACCCTGCTTCTCAAAGAATTTCCAGGAAACACAGATTTGAGCACCAACATCTCAGAAGAGCAACTTCTCTGAACCCAGCCCACCCTCCAGGGCTTGCCAGTAAGATTGTGTCCACAGATGCTGAGACAGAAAACACACTGAGACAAGACACGCCTGGGTGCTTTGCTCCCTCGGTTCACTCCCAGTGGGCCAGCTCTGTCTTATGCCACATGAAAAATAGAACATTGGCTTTTCTATTTCAAATATTTCACTTTAAAAATTTTAAAGTATTAGCCACCCTTGAAAATTTGGGTGATTAAGCTCTATAGATTGGTGTACTCATAGAGCAAGGCAGCTGCAGCCTGAATCTGCCGCTTCTGCTTCTTTTAGAAGTGAGTGGCTTTCAGTGTCCTCAAGACAACCCTGCTCTCTACGACCTTATCCACAGCTGGGGCCCTCAGTTTTATCACCTGTGGATGGTGCCTAGGATGGGAATGCCCACTGGAGCTCTGTCAGCAGCATAGCATTTCCAGACTTCCTCTCCCTCAGCCCGTCCTGGGTGTGCCTGAGGTCACCACAGTGTCTCCCTCAGTCACTCTCTGCCTT
>LOEQ01003152.1:164016-174658 GCA_001685075.1 Bramus lutescens | reverse complement strand
AGGCAGAAACACTCACTAAAGCTGATATGGATAGCCTGACTGGTCAGTGAGTCCCAGGATCTGTCTGCCTTCACATCCGCAGGGCTGTTGGGATTAAAAGTGGTGCCCTATTTTTCTTATGTGACTTCTGGGGCTTGAACTCGGTTCCTCATGCTGGTGCAGTAGACACTTTAGTGACTGAGCCATCTCCCCAGCCCTACTGTCTTAGCTTACTTGAAAATCCAAAAGAGCCAGTAGAAATGTCACAAAGAAAATTTCACTCTACTTCCAGACTTGAGCATAGTAAAGACCTCTCAGCCAGTGCTGGGAGGAGAATGAGTCCCTTCCTTACTAAGGCACGACGTTCTGGTTCATTAAAGAAAGTGATTCTGCCAGTGAATTAGCAGTTATTTTTAAATGTGCAGCCATGTCTCTTTTTAAGGGGAGTAGTGAAATAAGCACATTCCGCTCACTGCCCTCATTTCGTGTTTATTTTGGTACTGTCTATTGTCTTCATCATTATCGCGTCTGGACCCTTTTCCAAAACTGAAGATGCCTGTGAACCTCAGTGTGCAGCGTCAGACGGGTTCGAGATGGTCAGCCAAAAGTACTGCAGTGGCCACAGTGTTTTGAAAAAAAGCAATGGGTTGCAAATATTTATGCTTAACATACTGTCACCCCATTTTAACAGCAAGCAGCATTTATCCCAATTTCTAAATATAGATCTGTCTCTTCTCTTCTTTTGCTTCACCCTGCAGAGCAAATTGGTTTATAAAGCTAGAAATCATATCTCTCTTCTGATCGCTTATGGTGAATGTCCTGTTATTTACATGTTTAACATATAATGACAGTAAGCAGTGGAGTGGACAGTTGGAAAGACCATAGATGAATCTACTGTGGGGCACGATGGTTTATTCTTGTCTTGCCCCATGGACTGTATCAAGCTTCCAGTAAGAATCTCCATGCTTCCTAGTTTGAGGGTTAGCTGAGAAAGGTATTTTTTGTTTGTTTGCTGGTTTTCTTTCTATATAAGTATGAACCTGAGTCTCTGTCTCTGTCTGTCTGTCTTGTCTTCCCTCCCCTCTGCCTGTCTGTCTCTCTGTCTCTCTGTCTCTCTCTCTCTCTGTCTCTCTCTCTCTCTCTCTCTGTGTCGTGTGTGTGTGTGTGTGTGTGTGTATTGCATAGAATAACTCCCTTGCTTGCTGACTTGAGGTTAGGAGGCAGGATGCCCATCTACCTAGTTCAGAATAAACGTATCCATTGAGACTGGGTGCAAGATGAAGCTAGAGAGTTTGGAAAGTATCTTCCATGCTAAAAGTTCAAATCCTTGCTGCCACAGCATCATTATTTGGCTGTTAGAGAAGTCTCATGTGTAACAGTAGCTCTTAGGCAATGTCTCCTCCTCCAGCTCTTAACCTATTACTGAAAGAGAAACACCATTGTCCATTAATGCTACTGGAACTAAAGATGAATGGTGAATGGCCTTGATCTGACAGTAAGCTTGACTTTGATAGCTCATCCTTTTAAAAGGTTCTTTTATATCTATGAAAAAAAGCATGACGTCAAGCCAGGGGGGAAACTGATATCAATATTTAAGCCCAAACTAGTAGGAATTAAAAAAAAAAGTCCCCTGTGAGAGAACAGCTTTTTTTTACACGCATAACTAATTAGCTTAGGTTATTATAAGCTGTGCTGCTGTGATAACGTTTCCGGCGGTGCCTCGGGATGCCTTGTTTATGGTGCCTTCTCTATGCCAGTCGCTCTTCCAGTCGGAATTACAGAAAGTAGAGGGAGGAGGAATAAGTAGTCTGCCCTGTCTCCTTGGTTTGGGGTCGCCCGAGACGTTGCTATGCTGGAAATGCTAGAGTACAGTCACTACCAGGTGAGCCTCCCTGCTTATCCCCCGGAGCCTGAAGGGCAAGGGTATAAATGGGCTAATTCATCTCTTTGCTGTTACTTCACTAAGTACCCTGTTGGCAATAAGAACAGATATACTCTTTTAATGCTCTTTCTTTTCTGATGCCCTAAGAAATAATTTAGTATAGTTTTAGACCTGGGGAACGGCATTGGATTTGTTTCCTTAGCAGCTCGCTACGTTCCCTCCACCAGCTCTTGTTTAGAGTGTATAAGATGAGTAACTTTTAATTGAATGTCACTGATTTTGTTTACTTAAAAAAAGCATTCCTAATTCCTTGTTGATGTTTATGGGAAAGGACAACAGATAGCATGTGGGCTCACAAATTAATAGCCATGCCTTTAAAAACACATACATGCAGTGCTCTGCACTCAGAAGGAACTGCTTCATGTGGATTGCTTTTTCCACTGAGCTCGTTCATAATTAGAATCTTGAATAATTATATTTTTATATATGAAAGGAATTAACCTTTAACTCCTTGATTTAAATATGGCAATGTTTCCGAATATCTTCTATAACCATTTCATAGTAGTTTAAGGATTTTGTGTGTGACTTTTGTGCATGGCTTTTGTGTGTGTATGTGTGCGCGTGTGTGCATGCGCGTGCATGTATGTATCTGTGAGTGTATGTGTGTGTGTGTTTTGTACATCTGTGAGTATGATTCTGTGTGTGTGTGTGTGTGTGTGTGTGTATGGGTGTCTGCACACATGTGTGTTTTAATAGAAAACTATTCTATTTGCCAAGGAAAGTGAAATGAACTGAATTGTGCATTTTTAAGTTTGTTATTTTGATTTTTCTAAATTCTTTCTGGTGTGTTGGGGAGATTCTTGCCTCATCTGTACTTTCCAATTTTAACAATTATCCATGAGAAGAAGGGCACTAGGATTGAAGGAGATATGTATTTAATCATTATGGAAGTCAACCAGGATAGTTATCACCTTGGGTCCTGAGAGTTCTAAATCCTGGGAGTTAGACTCTACTTCAGTCCTATCAAAATCCTTTAGCACAGTGCCCGCCTGGTACCCTACAGTAATTGATAATCTGTTCTCTTGGTGGACCGGTCAGTCTCACAATGTATGCTACAGGAAGAGTCGTTCGAAACCCCAGAATAACCCTGCTATCTTCTCTTCCTCCATGGCCATGCTCAGGTGCAGACCCACCTGGAAAACCCTACCAAGTACCACATACAGCAAGCCCAGAGGCACCAGGTAAAGCAGTACCTTTCTACCACGTTAGCAAATAAACATGCCAGCCAAGTCCTGAGCTCACCATGTCCAAACCAGCCTGGCGACCACGCCATGCCACCAGTACCGGGGAGCAGCGCACCCAACAGCCCCATGGCTATGCTCACTCTTAACTCCAACTGTGAAAAAGAGGTAAATCACGTCTCCTCCTCTGCTTCTTACACTCCATTAACTGTCTCTGGAATGCTCCTCTCTCCCTCAGTGATGGACTGTTGTCCATCTGGTCATACCCACTGGCCTCTGTCCCCAGTTACTGGTGTGACCGTTTACATCTCAGCCTCTGGTCACCAGCGCTAGGTTCCTGTGTTTATTGCACACGGCAGGAGACCTGACTTGCTCTAAGCAGAATGTGGAGGTGGGGATGCTTCCTCAACTCCCATCTCCTTCCTTAGTCAAGTGTTCTCTTCCTTTCTGCGCCTTCCAATTTGCAGAGCAGTGAAACTGCAGAGAGGAGAAGGGGAGGTGGAAAAGGGAAAGCAAAAATAGAAAAAGGTGTGGGACAGGAGACTTAGTTCTGCTTGCTGTGAGTGTCTGGGGTATTATTTTTATTTTCCGTGGAGTTGGAGAAAGAAAACGCATGGAATGTGTAGGGGTGGATTTGAACAGTGTGGTACATGAGGATTTGAGAGGAAAAGCAAGGCTTACTACGATATCCAGTCAGTTTCATAATTAATTGCTGCCTGGTAAATCCGTTTTGGTAAAGCTGGATTGGAGACAAGACTCAAACCCTCAAGCTAATTTCTGCATCAAAATCTGGAGCATAAAAATACCTGGGGGCACTGCTGTGATGGGGTATCTGTCATTTCTAAATTATGAGACTATGTCTCATTTTAGTAGAGTTTTATTATATATCGAAGTGTTTGTGTGAGTTCAGAAGTGACTGTAGCATTTGGTTGATTTGAGTCACTGGAGGGACATTTCCTCTGCCCACAGTGAACAGGTTTTACCCACCCATTCCTGTCATAAGCTTTGACCCAAGATTCCCTCCCTTATTCTGTTCCTCGGTTAGCAACTGCTTGTTCCAAAGCTCTGTCCATTTCGTTGCCCTGCCACTAACCTGTGAATGTGCTGTTGAAAAGGCGTTTGCAAACCCAAGTCATGGGCTGTCTTTGCTTGTGTTTCTGCAGGCGTTTTATAAGTTTGAAGAGCAGAGCAGGGCAGAGAGTGAGTGCCCAGGTATGAACACGCACTCGCGAGCGTCGTGCATGCAGGTACTGAATGACTTGGCAGGCCGCGGATGTAACACTTTGTAATGAGAATCTATATTTGTGAATGATCACACCTCCTGATGACTTCAGGGACTTTTTCCCTCCCATTGATTCTTTTTTCATAGAAAAGGCTATGAACAGACCCATTCTTTTCATAGTAACTCATGAATGACTAAGAAACAACTAAGAAGCTTAAATGTATGTGCCCGTTAAGTTGCCTGCCTGCGCAGTCATAAGGAGAGGGTAAAATACATATATTGTTGTAAATGAATTGCATGGTGATTTGGTTAATTTGCATCAATCACTGGCACATGGTGTGTAGCATTGTACCGGCTTCTAAACCATACCTTTGAAACCAAGCTGTGTCGATCTCTTTATTGTTTTTGTGAATGGAACCTCCTGCTCCATGTATTATGAAGCTTTATTAAGTTAATAATAGCCAATGAGCACTTCCCCAAACAATTGAAGATCATTATTTAAATTCTACTTAGTAAGTAAATAGCACCATTTATTGTTGTACTTATTCAGATATACGAGAGAGAATATAATATAAACAACAATTTTTTTTGCCTTTCTGTATATAATAGAGTATAGAGTATTTTAATGATACATCAAGGACACTATTTTTGCTCTCATAAAACTAAAGTCAAAATGTATAAAGAAAAGTTGTCTATGAGTCCCCAGCCTATTTTCCCATTCATCACCTTGGTCATAAAGTCTTCTATGACAAACAAATCAAGCTGGTGTGCCTAGATAACACAGGGCATGCTGGCATCTACTCAGATCTGACTGCTGGCTATTCCTCAGAGGAATCACTTGCTAAGATCATTCTTCAGAGTTTACTGCATTCCTGACATTCTTAACAAATTAGAAGGCTTCTCCGGAAACCTCATATAGGTTTCCAGTGAGACTGAGACAGTATACATTATTGTCCCCATTTGATAGGCTGGCACACTGAGACTTTTGAAGATTGGAGGCTTTGCCCTTTCTCCAGGAAGAGGGGACAAACAAATCTGAACCCAAGCCTCGTGATGCTGAAGCCTCTTTAATGACAGGAGCAGATGAACACAGGAGTGCCCCCGGCCATTAGATCTCACTGTGAATCTTGCTCACCGTTCAGACCCAGGCACACACACATCAGCCAGTCACCAAACATAAGGTGTTTACAAGGAAATATTCCCACAGACTCCGCCACTGCGTCAAGGTGCATGTAATCACTGTTGTTTATGATGCTAACTGATGTTTTGGTACTTCAGCAATGAAATTGATCTAGTGGGAATGTCAGCTCCACGACTGTAATGATAACCTCGTCCTGGTGCGCTCCTCCGGGAGTACCGGGCTCACTGGCAGCTGTACAGAGAGGTGCCTGCTTGGCAAGTCACTCTGCCACCCTTGTAGGGCCAGCCAGTGGCCAGGTGGCCCCTGTGCAATGCAAGGGCTAAGAACCCGCTTGTTTTCCTTCTCCTAGAAGGCTGCCGGAAAGGAAAAAGGGAAGGGGTGGCTTTGGCGCAAGTGACGTTTCCTGGCTCATCTTTCCAGTGGAAAGGGCAAGCAGTTCAACATAGTGGTGGAAACTTAGGTTCAATCACAACCTGTCTCTGCTTGCAGTGTGGCTCTAAACAGGTGGCTTCTCATTCTCCCACCTGGATGTCGGCTGTCCCGTTAGAGCCCCCTACCTCCACAGGGTGATTGCCGGAGTAAATATACCTCAAGGAGCCGCCCAAGCTCAGCTCTCGATGCCCGGTAACAGCCGAAATGCTAGCTCTAAGTGAAGCTTCCATTGCCCTCTCTTGTCAGCAGGTTTCAGTAAAATCTTGATTTTAGTGGGGGAGAGAACAGTTACTCCTTAGACACTACCTAAAGATCACTGTTACTTTCGGTAAGAAATGACCCAAAAGGTCCTTTTAGGGTTGGCCCTGCACCTGTTTCTCATTCCTTTTTCTCTTCTGTGGCTCTTTTCTCTACAGATGGATGATGTAATCGATGATATCATCAGCCTGGAATCAAGTTATAATGAAGAAATCTTGGGCTTGATGGACCCAGCCTTGCAAATGGCAAATACGGTATTGATGGCCTGTTTGTTTTGTTTTCCAAGAAAATCTTGAGGTTGTTCTCTCTCCATTCCCTTTTTCTCGACTCAATATATTTTCACGCAGATTTGCTGAGAAATATATTAGTAATAATTATTCACAAGTAAGTCATTTTGACTTCAGAACTTAAGAAGCTTGTTCAAGGTTCTTAGGAGCACTGTGATTCAGCTCTGGGTTCAAGGAACCCAAGTTCTCTTTATTTTGTTTGTTTTGTGTTTTTCTATTTCAATCCTGAGAATTGAACCTAGGGTCTCATAAATGCAGTGCCAGTGATCTGTCATTGGTCCGGATCCCCAGGGTTTTTTTTTTTTCCTCTCTTGCTCTCTCTCTCTCTCTCTTTGGGTGCATGCATGCATGTGCTTGTAAGAATGAGCGTGAGTGTGTGCACGTGTGTGTGCACGTGCATGTGTGTGTGCATACACAGGTGTACATGCAGTTATTGAGGAGGTCTGAAGTCTGATTTTCAAGAAAAAATTTCCATTTCCAGGAGTGTTTGAATATATGTCACAGAGACTGTATGCTCGAAAATGGTAACTTTTGCACCGTGTGAATTTTTTTGAACATATTAAGCATTGTTTCAAAAATGCTAAATTCTAGTAGTAAATGCCCTCAACCAGGAACAAGATGGCCCCTATTTACTTATCAACAAAAAAATTTAGTTAACTTAGTTTTCTTTGGATTTCTTTTGCTATATAGTAGCAATTTCTTTTTAATCTTCTCTAAGTTGGCTTTGAAGTGGGGTGAGACTGTCCCTTGAAGTCTCAAATCTTCTCCTTAAAGATCTAGAGTTTCTTTCCAACCCACAGAAACTCAGATTGTAACTATGTTTGCGTGTGTGGTGTGCGTGGCTGTGTATCTGTGGCTTGTATGAACACATAGAGGCCTGAGGGTGGCAATAAGTGTCTCCCTCAGTTTCTCACTTCCTCATTTGCTGAGGTGAGGTTTCTCACCAAACCTAGAGCTCATTGATTTGATTGAACTGGCTAGCCAGCTTACCCTAAAGACCATCTGTCTTAGCCTCATGAACAACTGCTTGTGTGAAATAGGACACACACAGTGCCTTCCTTCCTCATCTAACTGATGCTTGTAGGTAGAGTTTTCCCGTCACATCTGCCTGCTCCCAAATAACAGTCATGGATACTCGATATTCATTAAAATACTTGACTGTAAACGAAAGTTTCTATCCCACCTGGTCCTGCAGCCATTCAGTCCCAAAGAAACACACAGAAACTGTATTAATTACAACACTGCTTGTCCAATAGCTCAGGCACATTCCTAGCTAGCTCGTACATCTTAAATTAGCCCATTTCTATTATTTTATATTTTACCACAAGGCTTGTGGTTTACCAGTAAGGTTCTAGCATCTTTCTCCTTTGGCAGCTGTATGGTGACTGCCTGACTCTACTTTCTTTCTCTCTGCATTGTTAAGTTTCCCCACCTACCTATATTCTGCACTCCCATAAAACAAACCAGCTTCTATATTAACCTATAGTAATAAAACATATTCATAGCATACAGAGGGAAATCCCACATTGCCTGGCTGATACTCAGGCTTGTTACTAGCTAACTCTTACACTTAAATTAACACATATTTCTTACCCATGCTTTGCCACATGGCGTGGTACCCTTACTCAGAACAGCGTACCCATCTTGTTCTCTCTCTCAGTCTGCTGGTGACTCTCATCCCAGTATCCTCAGTTTGGTTTTCCCACCTAACTTTATTCTGCCTTGCTGTGGCCAGTCAGCTGACATAACTCCCAGTAAGGAGAAAGAACGCCTTATGTAGAGGTTAGAAACAGACTGTCAATGGAGGCTTATTTATTTATTTTTAGTTTTATTTTGTTTTGCCATGCTGGGGGTCAAACCCCAGACCTCATGCATGCTATGCAAGTGGCCTACACTGAGCTGTAACCTGAGCCCTTAGGCATATACTGTTGAGTGAGGCATTTGACCTCTCTGCCTCAATTTCTGTAGAATGCTGCATCAACTGCACTTGAATTGAGGTGAGAACTTTAAAATTTCATCCACAGGAAGTAGCCCAACACAAGTAGGCTCCCAGTCAAAGTGGGGACCACCCTGGTTCTTGATCATCTTGGGGGTCTGTAGTCTTAGTTGAATAACTAAGCAACTGCAGCCCCCCCCACAGTTCAGTTTAACATGAATGTTTATCAGTATAGACATTTTTTCCAACTTATTTCATTCTTTGAAATGCTTTGTTTTAAGTTAATTACTTGTTTTAAAAAGTGGAAGGAACGCTTAAAGAGGGAGCTATCCTAAGGGGATTGAGGTCGAGAAATAACTGTTTGAAGGGCACAAGGCCCTCTTGTGCTCTCCCAAACAAAGAATGAAAGTCCTGTTTTCTTGTGTTAACTGTGCAATTTATATTCAGAGGAGGAGATGGAGCCTGTCCACAGAGAAAAACAATGACATTTTCTAGTGATCACTTACTTGGAAAAATATTCCTCTTGGTGGTGAGAGGTGCCAGTGCACTCGGTTCAGACCAGGGCTGGAGCAAAGGGAGCAGCACCCTTGCCTTGTCCTCACCTGAGCTGGCCAGACTATGGCTCTCTGGAGCTACACTACCCTTATATTTGGAAGTGAAGTCCTGTCGGGCCAGCAGAAATGCCAACCAGGCAAGTTAACATGCGTCTCTTCCTGTGGTAGGCCAGGGCTGTTATTTTGACCTGGTTTTGATTTAACTGTGTTTAGAAGAGGATTTTTCTAACCCAGAAAGTTAACTACAATTTTTTCCTTTTCCTCTCCTCCTTTTTCTTCCCCTCTTCTCTATTCCTGTTTTACTTTTCCTCTTCTCTCTCTTCCCATTCATTCCTCTCTCCCCCTTCCTTCCCTCTCTTCTCTCCCTTCCTCTCTCTCCCCCTTCCTTCCCTCTCTTTTCTCCCTTCCTTCCCCTCTCTTCAATGGACGGTCTTTGATGACCTCGAGGCTTTCTTTCAGTTGGCTTGTTTGCTTTTGTCTTTGTTCTTTTTTTGAGACACCATCTCCCTTAGCCCCAATAGCCTTGAATTCCTGATCCTCCAGCCTTAACTTCTCAAAGGCTGGATCACAGATAGGAGCCACCATCCCTGTTTGTGAACTAGTTGTTCATAACATCTGTCTTTCCTTTGTCCCTGACTCATGGTCATTATAAGAGAAGTGCATGCTCATATCCATTTTGCATATGAGGACATAATGTACACACGGTTTCTATTTCTAGAGCCACTCAGTGAATCTTATAGCTCATTGTTTCCGATTTTTAAATTGTATTCTTGGTTTATTAATGCATAAGTCCTTCGAAACTTGACTTGTTTTTTATCAATGTTCAGTTGTTAAGTTCCCCCCAAAAGATTTGGACTTGGGGAATAATTTTGACGTCAGTTCCTCGTAGCTTTGTAAGTTTCATCTTTCTGGCCCTTTACAGTGCTCTATGCAGACATGCTAATGCCTCCCACTTTAAGTTGGACAAGAACGAAACCAAACACACAAAGAGAGTGGTTGACCCTGAGGTGACCTGTTTCTCAATAGAACCACTCAGCAATGAGTGCTTATAACCAGAGTCACCTTTTATCAGAGCCTTGGCTGGAAGGCCTTGAAATGTTGCCCAAGGACGTTTTAAATTAGAGGGGTGCTATTCATTGGCACTTGTGCCGGGTGTGGATGTGTATGTTTATGCAGATTCCTTAAGTGCTGCCTTCTTCACCAACGCCTGCCCATTTGCCTGCCCCACCTGCCTGCCACAGTTTTACTAGCACACCTACCAGAAAGGAGCTTGTTTTACGTCCAGTGCCCTTCAGCCCTATCTCTTCAGCCAGGACTTTAGCTCTGGCCTGTATGGAGGCCAGAGACCAGCATCAGAAGTCTTCCTTAACTACCCTACCTTAGGTTTTTGAGACACCAGACCTCACCAATGAGACTAGACTGGCTGGCTGCTGTTAAGCTTCAAGGATTCTTCTCCCACTTCAGCACCAGGGAAAAAAACATGGACCTAGATTTTATGTGGATGTTGGGGCTCCCCACTTGGGTCTTCATGCTTGAACAGCAAACATTTTATGCATTGAGCCTTCTCCCAACCCCCAGATCCAAAATACTTTTAAAAACTTAGGTTTTCCATTCGTCCATATATCCATTCATCCATCTATCTATTTATGCAGTGTATGTGCATGCATGCATGTGTGTGTGTGTGTGTGTGTGTGTGTGTGTGTGTGTGTG
>LOEQ01003152.1:132698-163995 GCA_001685075.1 Bramus lutescens | reverse complement strand
GTGTGTGTGTAGGAGGATATGGCTAGAGCACACATGTGGAGGTTAGAGGTCAGTTTGAAAGTCAGTTCTTTTTTTCAGTCATGTGGGTTCCAGGGACTGAACTTAGGTTGTCAGGCTGGGCAAGCATCTTTACTCACTCAGTCAATTTCACTGGCTCCTTAATCCAAAACTTTCTTAGTGTCAGCCTGATACCTTAAGTAGAATTTGATACCTGATTGTATGAGATAGGTCACAGTAAAGGAAGCTGTTGAACTAAAAAAAAAATATGAAGTTATCTTTTGGCCACATTTATAAGATGTAAATGAAACGTAAATAAATTGCATGTTTGTATCTGGGTGCTGTTCCCAAGATAAATGTACACTTAAACATTATAAAATTTTAAAAGGTAAAACATCTTCACCCCCTTTTCAAGCTTTTCAAGTGAGGGTAGCTAATCCTGAGTACTAATCCCGTATATTGAGTCACTCTGTATTTTAATTCCACTCAGAGTGGTTTCTGAAAGTACATGTTTTAATACATAGCAGAGTACATATCAGGTAAGGGAGGGGCAGCTGATGCAGTTGTCAAGGAATTATTTGTAATCGTCTGGAAATGCTGAGGGTCTGTGATGGAAGGAATAAGGCACAGCTAACATGTAGGAAGTTTTCCACGCCATAAGAGGAACTTGTGACTCCACCATGTCCAGCTAGCTATGAGGAAATCCATGGCCAACTGACGTCATTGTCAAGAAACAGTGAAAATGGATTTACTGCTTTACAGTACCCCAGGAGAATCTGAAGAGACAGTGCCGCTCAGAGTAGTTAAGTTAGTAAGGCCTTTAGTCCTTTTCTGAGCCGCAGAAAGTTTTTATTAAAGTCTTTGGGCTCCCTCTTGTGGTTCTTGGAATAATTTCAATCTCAAGGAAGCCAGCCTTTTCTTTTGCCATAAGGGACATGGCTTTACAAAAAGGAAGCATTTGTTGTTGCTTTTCTTTTTAAAAAGAAAGAGCGAAAAGTAGGGAGAGGTGAAGGATGGGAGGAAGAAAGTGAACTTTGATGGAAATCGCACACAGTCCTATCTCACAGGAGTCGCCCGCACTGCTGGGACATCTGCCGCTTTGGTAGCAGGTAACGCTTGCGCCCACCAGACGGTAGTCAGCTCGAGGCCATCCTTCCTTCTCTCTGCATACACATTGTATAATTCTGCATGGGCGTGTAACTTTCCTGGTTTTAAAACACAGCACTTTATAGCAAAGAATGTCCTTTACACAAAGCCTGGAATAGGCTGTGAGTTTTGTTTAAAGCACTCAGCGGTCATTCAGTAACTCATTGCTCTTCTTGTCTGTGTCTAGTTACCTGTTTCCGGAAACCTGATTGACCTCTACAGCAACCAGGGCCTGCCACCCCCGGGCCTCACCATCAGCAACTCTTGCCCAGCCAACCTTCCTAACATAAAAAGGGAGCTCACAGGTATGTACCTAGCGCGTATGCCTCTTACCATGATGCTCTGTGTTCCTAAGTGCTCAGCATTATCAATGTAGCAGCAATGTTTCCTGTGCAGCTAGTGCCTGTGGTCCCTGAGGTTTTGTGCAGTGATTCAACATGCGACATTAAGATGTTAGAATACATTTTCCAGTGTTTGCTGAGTACCTTTGTCTGTGGCTGCTGGACACTCTGGTTGGGGGGTGTTAGGCAGTACTGTCCTCTGTAAAGTTCCTCTCCCCTACCCATGCCCCTGGAGATTTGAGTCAGAGAACCCTGCTTTGAATTTTGCTTGCCATTCAAGGCCACATTTGGGATCAAGCAAAGAATTTAGTTCTCACATCTTTGGATGCTGCCCACTCTTTTTACTGTATCATGTACAAGAGATTTATTATAGAAGGAGAAATAAATCATAAAATGGAGCCATCAGAATGTTTGCTCTAGAGGCAAGTGTGAAATTACCTATCTTGCCACTTTCTTTGATGCTTTAGGGAAGGCATTTGACCAATAAAATATGACAGAAACTGTATTAGAACTGGCATTCTACCATGGTGAATTTTATGGTCCTTGCCCCAAATCCCTTTTTATTATTTAGTTCTTGCCTCTTGCAGAACTGGGGGTGGGGTAAAAATATGGCATATGGATTTGTTGTAAAGATTCCTAGCCTGTCCAAAGGCATTACTACAGAAACTATTTCAGAAAATTTTAACAGAAAAAAAATTTTTAGAGAAGGTATTAACTGGGGTTTAGTGGTAATTTATTAATAAACAAAAACTATCAAGAGCAAAAACATAAAATAAATTATTAAGGAGCCATGAAAAGTAAAACCTTTTTATCCTATGTGAGAAAGGGAGAGAGAATGACTTGGATTGACCACCTCAATTTCACGGATTCTAATTTTAATTCTGGCTACATACATGTATATGCAATTAGGAGTTTCATGATGACCACGGCATGTGCTGGGAAGTAGATCACATGGTGATTTTAGTGTGCTATGAGCTTCACAGACTGGCGTTGCCTAGACCAAGAAGGCTGTAATATCACTGAGTGATGTAGTATTAATTCATCTACATTCTGTGCAGCCTCTTTGACTATTGCAGTGCAGTGTGGCATGGGTGTTCACATTTATCCTATATACATACAGTTTAATGTGGTGAATAAATTTGTCTCAGAAGCTGTAAGTCTTGCTATTTTATGGTAAAGTGCTATGTCTTTAGCATACGATTTCACGTGCCACTTTTGAAAGGAAACTAACATGGTATAATAAGTCTTAGAATCAGTAAACAGCACGGTTTGATACTTCTATTTGTTCTTCACAAGGCAAAAAAAAATTCTTGATACCAAAATATCACATAAGTTGCTATTCAAATACAGATTTTCAAATGGAATTGGCACCAAATGCATCTAGACCCTTCATTCTAGAGAGACAAAGAATGCATACATAGTAACTCCTAAGCATCACTACATACTCTGACAGAACCTGGCTCCACATCATTCTCACGAGCTCAGAGGCCATGGAAAACAGATTCAGGAACATTACCTCAGTTTTCATGTCACTGTATTACAAAGTCATAAAAATACTGTTATTTGTCCCAACTCCTAATCACAGAATATGTTATCAAGGGCTGGAGAGGTGGCTCACAACTATTTGTTACTCAAGTTTCAGAGGATCTGATGCCCTCTACTGGCTTCCTTGGAGATTGCACACACAATACATACACACAGACACAGGCAAATGCTTTTGCACATAACATTAGAATAACTAAATCTTAAAAATGTTATGACATCAAATATTTTCTATCTATTTGTGTTATTCTTTTTAGTACTGGAATATAGACTTGGTGTGCTGTGACTTGGTATCACTTCATCTTGTTTGTGAGAACTTAGCTTGGCAGAGATTTGATACATGTAGTGTTAGAAGAAGTAGACGTTATAACTTGGAAAGTGTCATTTCCATTAGACTCCAAGGAGGTAAGCTTCACATGTTCTGCAGAGAGGCTTTGTAATTGACGTTGCTGTGTCCCTCAAACAGTTCCAGTTTCTAATGGCTTCATTCACGTGCGCAGCGTGTATTTTCCCCACAGAGTCTGAAGCAAGAGCATTGGCCAAAGAAAGGCAAAAAAAGGACAATCACAACTTGAGTAAGTTTGCTTGATTTACATTCATTTGACCTTGAAGTCAGCATTCTTCGTGTATCGAAAAGTTGCTTTCATTAATTTCAAAGGAAAGTTAATTTCTCTAGTTGTTAAAGGTGCATTGAAAGTATTTCAGAAAGATTTTATTTCATATCAAACATGTTTTATATATGTGTGTGTGTATACACACACATAAGTTTTCTAGTTTTGAAGATTTTCTATGTTTGTTTCTTTGTGGTAATAAATGTGGTGTGTGTGTGCACGCGCGTGTGTGTGTGTGCGTGTGTGTGTGTGTGTGTGTGTGTAAAGGGAATCTTGATCCCTAACTACCCAATTATTAGTACTGCTCACACTGGAACATATTTAGCAAAAGAGGATTTGGTATCCCCCTTTTCCAATAATATTTCAAAGTTTAAAAAATAGAAGACAAAAGCAGAGGAAAGAAACACATGTAAAGGGCATAGTGGGTGAAACAGTCCCCCAAATTTATGATCTTTATCTGTTTCTCTAAAATATTACATAACATTAGAATATTTTTATGCGTTGGGTTTACTCTTCATAAACTCCTGAAGCCTTGTCCTGGGAAAGCTTATATTTAAGCCACGCAGTTAATAGAGACCCTGCAGAGAAAAGGAAGATTTAGTTAGAGGTTGAAGTTGAAAGTAGCATAAAATTCTCCATTTACTTTTTTTTCTGAATTGATTTTTGAGAACAGGAGTCATATAGAGAAACCTTGCTTTTGATTTAAAAGAAAAAAGAAAAGAGAAGATCTTCACTCTGCTCTAACTGCCGAATAAAGACATTGCTTGTTTTCGGTTAGGCATTGCTTTCCCCGCCTGTTTCCTGTGAAATTAGGTGCACACAGAGAATGAAAAGCATTGCTATATGCATTTTAATCCATCATATCATAGCGTTCGAAGTCTGCTGCTGCTTGCTAGTTATTTATTGGAACAGTATGTGCTAAGAACGTGACATTAATTTCTTTAAAAAAAAAAAAGAAGTATTTTTCTACAACATGACTGTTCTTTTGGTTTGTTTGCTTGTTTCCGAGACAGAATTACATGACTCTGTTCTTTTTGTTTGTTTCCGAGACAGGGTTTCGTGACTCTGTTCTTAGTTGTTTCACCATTGTGTTTTTGTATTGTTGCTAGTTTCTCAAATCCATTGTCCTGGGTACATGTTTTGTTGACCTCCTGCGCACACGAGGTTGACTTTTCTGGGCTGGGCACTGAGACTTGCCCTGGTGAGGCCCCATGCCCAGGGTACCAACTCCCATCGCTACCGCTCTCCCTTTTTTGGCTTCGGTTTGAGAAGCTTTTGTCATTTTTAAGCTGAAGATCTAAGCTTGCGGCTCAAACATTTCCCCCAGATTTCAAATAATTTTACTCAAAGACAGTCCTTCTCTTAAAACCCCCTAGAAGTAAAATAATGATGTAGTATCTAAACGTCACATAACTGAAACATAGGAAATGAAGTTGGATCCTATCAAGAATAGTGCTGTGTTCAAGTCCCCACCAGAGCCTTCTCGTTTATGGTTGTCAGTAAATTGCAGATGGGGTCAGCTCTAAGATGGGGTTCCTGAGTCTTGTCTAACTCCTGAGAATTAGTGCTCAGGGTCCTGTTGACCATGGCTCAGCCCTCCCTTCCTAGGATTTAGCTTCCGAAAACACTTGCTTCTTTCAACCATTGCAAGTTACTGAGTGCCAGTTTGATACCAGGAGCTTTTGCCAAACAGGTTTCCTACCAGTAGGCACATTCAAGTCACACGTCAGGTGCCACATACTAATTACTGAGAGGAACAAAAATGATGGCGATAGATGTCACACAGGAGGGATGTGTGGGTACCCAGGACAAAATCTAGAAGCCAGCTTATCTGTGATAGTAGCCCCAGGCATGTAGATGCTGGGCAGTGTTAGGGGTTCCTTTAACCTTTACCTTCATGCACTTTAGGGTGTTCTTTAAAAAGAGTTTTATAAAGTTATCTCACTTTTATATTAAATATCAGAAGAGGAAGCTCCTACATGAAAGATGAATATGGCATCTCCAAATGTCAACAGTGCAAGAGCCCACAGGTGTGCAGGCAAGTAAGAGGCAGGCTCAGGATGTTTTAGTGTAACCCTACTGTCAAGACACTTTGGTTACACTTCTGTGCCAGGCTCATGCTGTTGCCTGGAATGCAACAGCGAAAATAGTAGGTGAATATTAAGTATTAGATTCGGAGTTTTGTGAGAAGATGAAATGGAGCCCAGGGAATATAGCGTTGTAAGAGGCATGGGGATAGTGGGTCATTTTAAATGGGACAACCTGGGAACTCATATAGGTGAACTTGAGTTGCTCCTTACAAGGGGAAATGGCTCTTTAGGGACCTGGAGGAAGAGTGTTGTAGGCAAATAGGAGCACATATGAATGTGGCCAATGCATATCTGGCTTGGGTATGGGAATAGTGGAGTCAGCGAGGACAAAGCAGAAAGAACACAGATGAAGGGCCAGGAAAGATGCTGTCACACTGCAAGAGGAGCAAAAAGTGCTACTAGCAGGGCAGGGCCCACCGGATCCTTGGAGGATACCTCAAGGACTTAACTTTTCCTTGGATAAAATGGGAAGTGATAGGGGTGGGGTTAAGGGTTGACATGACCTCACTTAGGAATCCTGATAGCCCGCGTGACGTAGATCACAGGATGGAGAGGCTCTTAGGATGCACAGTGTAGCTAAATGATGTGCGTTGTCCTGTATGGTAGTTACTTGCCATTCAGTGCCTAGAGCATCTGAACTGTGGTTAGCTCAAATTGGGCTGCACTGGCCTGGGAACCAGGCTGGGAAGACACTTGCCTAGCACATATATATGCTGAAGTGTAAAATATTTTGATTTCAAAAGCTTAGTGTGAAGAAAAGAGTGTGCACCTTCTAATTTAATTTTTGAAGATTTATTGCCTGCTGAAATGATGATGGCTTATAGAGAATGGATTTAATGAAATATTAAAGTTAATTTAATGTCTTTCTTTTTATTAGTTTAGAATGGCCACTAAGGAATCTAAAACTACATATGTGGCTTGTATATTTATTTTTGTCAGTCCTTGGCTACAGGAGTTGTTTTTGTGTATTCCATGGGCAAAAACAAACATTTTGCTATTTTAAGTGCTAAAAGGAAATCAAAATCAGAGCGGTTTCTTGCTATTAGTAAAAGTTCTGTAAAACTCAAGTTTCACCATTAAAAGTAATTCTGCTGCCGTGCCTGAGCAGGTGTGTGCTACCCAACTAGTGGGAAATTGGGGTTGCTGGATTTTAATTGTGTCATTACAGATCTGTGCACATCTTGTCAGTACAAATTTGTTTTCTCTTTCGTTACACAAGCACAATGCAGATTCGTCCAATTTTGTTGTGTAGCTGAGGATGCAGCCCAGATTTTCAGGGTTAATACAGAATCCAGTGGGGAAATTGCATAGCTCAGAGCTTTGTAAATGAGAGCACTCTGAAAGGAGCTCGTTTCTTCTTAGTGTTCATTACCCTCTAGCATCCCAAAGTAAGATAAGCACAGGGGGACGCAGGTTCAAGTTTACATTGTCCTGGCTGGTAAGGTCAGTGTGCACATGCCTTTAACGAGATGTGCTGAACGCCTGTGTGCCGCAGCTACTAATGGCCCTCTCCCATGCTCTTTTCTTAAAGTTGAACGCAGAAGAAGATTTAACATAAATGACCGCATTAAAGAACTAGGTACTTTGATTCCCAAGTCAAATGATCCGTGAGTACAATTGCATGTTAATCTGCATCATATATTTTCACACCTTTCCGTTTTCTCATATGTTGCAAAATATTCTCGTAGAGAAGTTAAAGAACTCCCCTTGCCCTTTGCTTCCTTTTCTAAGCATTTCCATTGGTTAACTTCACCAAACTAAGGTTTCTAGAGAAATGAACTGAATTGTACAAAGGGATATTAGAACTGAGATAGTTATCTTTGCTTGTGAGGAATGGGATACATGAGATTTTGAGACCTCGGTAGAAAATTTTGAGCTTTGAGCACCGGGGGTGGGGTGGAGCATCTTTCATGGTCATGCATATAAGATCCCAATAGCTGTTAAGGCAAGATGTGTGGCGCGTGTGACCCTCCACTGTGGACTATCTCTCAATGGGCTCTGATACTGGAAATGTCAAGTTCAATGATACTAGAAAGACAAGAGTCAGTTGTTTTTATGAAAACTTGCATATTCTTTGTGTGCTTTACCAATCTCAGGGAAAAAAGCAATGGTTAATCCTCTTATGAACTACAAGTTAGCTGATCTCTGTTTCAGTCTTTGGTCTNGCCTGCCCTCTCGGAGATAACAGCTAACAGATAATTTCCAAGTCTTTCCTACCATGTTATCTGCCACGTCAGCAAACTGGTCAACAAATATACAATTTTTATCCATTAGAAATTGGCCCATTTGAGGTAAAGGGCTGGGGGAGGTATATATTTTAATGGCCCCCACAGGCATTCTATGAAATTAGCCTTTGAATATGACCTTTTAGCTATCTAATAAAAAGTAAAGATGCAATCAAGCATTATTCATGCAAGGCTTATTAAATTCACGATTCACATTATTGTCGCGGAATTTGTAGCAAAATAAAATAAAACCCTTACCTATTGTGAGGTGGTTTTGATGAATGTGTGCAGTTTCTGTCTTCTAACACTTTGCTTTCCCAGGCTTCAAGGAGAGGCATTTTCAAGCTGGAAGCATCCAGATTCTCAGTTGTGCAGCACAAATTTATCCTCCTAAAGGCTGTGACCTTCATTTCTTCTAGTCAGTCTTGCATGATAGTTGAAATTGAATTCCCTCCTGTTCTTTATCAGCTTTCCCTTTTCTAGCATATTCTTTGAAAACTGTAGTGCGCAAATCTCTTCAGTAACAGATTATGAAATTACAGGCCCTGGTGTGAGCTTGGATTTGCATGTCTCCTCCATTGTGGTAGAGTGCTTACATGTTTAGAGCCTGAGCTGATAGGAAGCTGGCATGGTAGACACTGTCTCAAGATAAAACAGACTGTAGTATGGATAGTGATTTTCCAAAGCCAGGTTTCTAGAGTGTGCGTTGGAACCGAAATAGAGACACACTTTACCTGACTAGTGTCCCAGCACATGCCCACTCCTCCCCCAAAACAAGTAAGCTTTAGTTGATTTTATATATTTGGAAAGTATATATACTTGTGCATGGAAACAGGTTCCTCTAATTATCCAGAATGCAATCTTTGAATCTATTTAAGCCAAGAAACACACTCGATTAGTCTCATAAGGAAGTACACCCCAGATAACTGATATATCCTCTTCTTGAGAACTGAGTGACCCGTGGCTTGGCTTCAAAGGCCCAGCTCTGACTTTTCACTCTGGCATCCTGTGTAAGGCAGCANATTATAGTTGTGTTTCTGCTGGCTGCTGCAGCTGTTGTTACTTTGGTTTTTAGCCCTGGGAATTGTTTCCTGCATTCATTCCGGGTGTCCTGGGACACCTTTTGGTGTCCAGACACCGGAGACCCACGGGAGCTGTGGCTGTCCTCTCTGGTTTTTTTCCTCAGCCAACAGATGTGAGGATCAGTTACTAGGTGGCTTGTTTTAATGGCCTGCCACTCATCTATTCCATGTGCTACTTCTGATCTGCTCTTAGTAGCTGTAAGTGATGGGGTTGATGGTTCTATTGATATCACATAATATATAGGTCTTCATTTTATCATCCTCATTGCCATCACTGTGTTGAGATTATTTACAAGAGATTAGAAAGATCACTTCCTCAAATTTAGTTCATTCTTTATTGTTTGTTCTGGGGCATTCAGATTTTTAGGGTGACATTGTCATAGTTTGCTTTCTGTTGCTGTGGTAAACACTGACCAAAAGCATCTCAGGAAGGTCATTTTTATTTGGATTTCATGTTCCAATCATAGTCCATTGCTGAAGGAAGTCAAGGCAGGGACCTGGAAGCAGGAACTGAGGGAGACATATGCAGAAATGCTGCTTATTGGCTTGTTCTACATAGCTTGCTCAGCCTGTTTTCTTTTCAGGGACCACCTTCATGGGGTGACATAGTCTGGGCCCTCCCACATCCATCATTGATCATGAAAATACCTCCACACATTTCTTGTCTGCAGGCCAATCTGATGGAGGCATTTTCTCAACTGAAATTTCCTCTTCCCAGATAACCCTAGCTCATGTTGAGTTGACTAACCAGCATGGCTTTTGTCCACATTTCGTTGATGATGATAATTTTCTTGTATGAGTACACTGGAGCTACAGTGAGGAAACTGAGAGTCACACCTGTTGGCAGCTGTTGAGATTGGGATTCCAGGATGGCATCTCTCTAAGTTTCACACCTTGGCTGTGCAGTTATTGTTTGAGTATTGATTAGCAATCTCAAGATCATATAGAGCATCTGATTCCAGTTATGTACTTACAAGGCTAGTTATACACACACATGTAGTGTCATCATTTTGAAGATGAGAAAATGGGTACAGAGAAAGGTTAGATGACAGACACCTCATTTATTGACAAAAATCCAAGTGTGAGCCAGGCAGTGGTGGTACATGCCTTTAATCCCAGTACCCCAGAGGAAGAGGCCAGCCTGGTTTACAGAGCGAGTTCTAGAACAGCCAAGGCTACACAAAGAAACTCTGTCTTGAAAAACAAAACAAAACAAACAGAAACCCAAGAGTTTCACAGCACAGACAAGTGGTGGGCTCTCCCAGGACTTCGGTTGTTCTTGTCCTGTTCCAGTGAATAAACCTTTATAGTCCTAGGTACATGCAACCACTTCAGACAGTTTACAAATAAAATTTGGTAACCCACACATCACACATGAATTAAATCAATTGTATGTAGTGAGAGGTCTGATCTAGATGGAATTGTACTGTATCGGTTTCAACATCTGCACAATGTCTCCACCTTACAAAAGGCGTTCATCTGGAGAAAGTAAGATGATGCATACCAAATGAGCAGCCAGTGGTCATTGCATGGTGAGCACTTAACGAGTACTAGCCATTACTGATGTACAATTGCTATTCCCCTAGACACTGAATGCTGCATTTCCTTTGAACCTCGGTTCTTAAAAGGGTCCATTGTCTTCCATCTTATCACAGGGACATGCGGTGGAACAAGGGAACCATTCTAAAGGCCTCTGTGGACTACATCCGAAAGTTGCAGCGAGAGCAGCAACGTGCCAAGGACCTTGAGAACCGGCAGAAGAAGCTGGAACACGCTAACCGGCATCTGCTGCTTCGAGTCCAGGTGCCTGCCCTGTGCTATGTAAAGTGATTTCAGGACAAGAGGAAGGAGAATGTGCTGCCTCCCGAGGGAGCTGGAGACACAGTCTCAGTATCTGTGAATCTGCCTACTGGTAAAACATGTTGGTAACTCAGATTTAACCCTGATGCTACTTTCACCGTCACTCTTGGACATGTGCATAGTGGTGAATTCGAGTTGCCTGCAGGCTCGCTTCCAGGAGGCTGAGCCCCCATCCAGGTCAAGGACTTGTTGTAGCAGTCCTCTGAGTTACAGCCTGTGAAGTGTCTTGTCAGCCGCAGTGTTGTGGGTTTTGTTGGGGATTTTTTCATCTTACCATAGCCCCCAAGCATCATAAGAAGTGTGTGTGTGTTTTCTAAGGTCAGGGAGGGTATGTTGCTGGCTGGGTGTCAGACAAGCTTCACTCAGGCAGAAGTTAGTACTCCTGGATGCTGTAGAGTGCAAATGGATCTACATTGCATTCTGCCTGATGGTGTTGAGTGTTCCAGAGCGTATGTCAGGAACCTTGAACACCCATCTTCCCGGTGCTCAACACTTCACATCTCCCCCCAAGATAACACGTTTGTGGTGGCTACAGTGATCCTCAGTCATGGGACCAGGAGGCAGAAGGTGGCACTCCCCTGGGGCTGGGCTCTATAATCCAGAAAGTTAAACAGAGACTGGATGTAATTTGAGCATCTGTCCCCTCTAATTTATTTGTTTCATGTTACATCTCTTATCCAAAATGACCTTGGTTATTTATCACTTGGTGCTTAGTGTACCTGTTTATAAAGACAGTTTATGTTATTTCCTTATCAAATTATTAAAATATAGTAAGTTCTTCCAAAGAGAAGTTAAGTTTTGTGTTCAGGTTCCAAACTTGCATATTCATATTAAATATGAATGTTGTAAAATATGGGCCTTGGCAATTCCATGGCAATGCCCTCTTGGCGTTCTCCTGCTGACTGTGAGGCTGGCTTTACCACCTTTGCCTGTCATAGGAACAAAATCATTAATTAGGCAAGCTCTACCAAACCACAGAGCCTCAGAGCTCTGCACGCGATTTAACACCTCGTTTAGAAACTGAAGAAACTGTTTGAATCTGTTGGTAAACACTCTTGATTAAATGACAAAGGAGCGCGGTAAGATATTTGCATCCTCTTGAGTTAATTTATCTGCTTGTTTGTTGGAAAGACAAGCTGCACTGCTGTTCTTCATGCTGTTGTAGAGTTTCAAGAGCCTTTGTTTTCGGCCAAGGCCTGGGGCCTTCCTTTCATTTTCAGGCTAAGTGGTGCATGCAAAAGTCTTCATGGAAGAAAGAGCAGGAAGCCTTATTACCAGGAGAATTGTCTTATTAAATAGCCCAGGGCTTCAGCATGATGCCCGGCTAGGCTTGCTTCTGTAGCTGGGCTGAAGGAGCAGACAGACACTCATGTGGCATCTCACGCTCATGTGTCCCTCAGCGAGGAGCTCACAGATCCAACAGTTTTAACAGACCACATGCTTGTGGACCAAGTCGAGAGTCCATGTCGTGTGTCAAATACCTTTCCTCTCTGACGAATTCAAAGGGTGCACTTTATGGTAGTGGTTTTATTCTCACAAGCATAGGACAGCATTGACTTATGGGAAGAGAACTGGGGATCCCTGCTGTTCATTTTAGGAATATGTGAGGATTCATCAAAACTAACAGGGGAGCATGGATTGAAGGCATCTCGAAATGATTTCTGACAAGTCACAGGCTTACCAAGTGCATCAGTCAGCTAGTGCTACTGTGACAAAAGGCCCCTGAGCAGAGGACGTGAAATGGCAGTCATTAGCTTCCTCACTATTTGGAGGTTGTTAGAGATCAACCCTGCCAGCAGGATTGGCCACATTTTATCTCAACCGCCTCTTCAAAAGACTGTATGTAAGTCTTCTCACAGTCTGAGGACCCAGAGTGTGGACTCCCGTGTATATAGGAGCACAGTTCAGCCCACAGTAAGAAAGTACACGTGGTAAGAGATCATTCATGTGATAGATGAGAACTTTCTTGCTGAATTAAAAACTAAAGGTTTCCCTTTGCCAGGGTGAGGTTGGTTAGATTTTAGGAAACTCTGCCTGCTTCTGTGGAACATGGAGAATGTTTACTTCATGGCACCATTAGTGTCTTAGTAACCAGAAACCAAAGAAATAGCTACTGTTTCTGTCACACCCAAACAATTGAATATTTGTATCTTAGCAGCTTAGTAAGGGTTTGAAGGAAATGCATATAACTGAAAAATAGGCATTTTGTGTGATTTGGGTTGTTTTGTTTTTTTGAACCCCAACCCTAACTCTGGTAGTTACTGTTTTACAGCGCTTCTAGAGAGTGCACAATTTATAGAGACCTTGGGTTAGATTAAGCAAGCTCCCCTTGCCTCCCATTCCGTGTCAATGCATGTGCAGGCTCACCCTGAAAGTGAAGACTGAAAAAGTGTGTGGTGCCCTGACACTGACCCTGAGGACTGAAATGTGTATAGCACATTTCTCCTGAAACTGGGGACTGGAAATTATGTGGCACACTCACCCTGAAAATGGAGGTTGAAAAGTTCGTGGTGTACTTACGCTGAGACTAGGCATTGAAAATGGGCAGTGCCCTCATGCTCAGTCAGGGTTTGGGGAGTTGTTGAGAGAGCCACGCCATTTCCCTTGAAATCTTAAGGTAGCTCCCAAGCAGTTTGTATGTATCATTGTATTACTATTTATTATTGTATGACTATTTACTTGGTGTTATATTTCTATTAACTCTCATTTTATACTTTTATTAGCTTATCTGCATTGTACAAAAAGATGCATTTCCTCGTAATATTTGAATGCACATGAATTACAGAGCATCACCATTACCCCTCTGTGCTACTCAGTCTCCTTCCCCTGGAACTCGTTCCCCTCCTATAGTGCCCGTCTATTCTCCTGTCTTACACGCCAATATAAACTTTCAAAAACATCTAGATTCCACTGAGAGAAAGCACAGTGTTTGCCAGAGTCTGGGTTATTTTATTTCCCTCAGTGATCTCCAGCTGCGTTCATTTTCCTGCAAATGATTTCAGTGTTTCTTTAGAGCCATAGACAGCTCTATTGTGTAAGTATATCACATTTTCTTGAAGAGCTCATCTGCTGATGAACATCTAGGCTGAATGCATCTTGGCCTTTGTGAACAGCACAGCGCTATGCATGGATCTCTATGTCGTGTGGCTTAGAGTCCTTCAGGAAAGTGCCCAAGAGTCTGATGGGGGCCATGGGGTAGTTCTGTGTTTCGTTCTTTGAAGAACCTCCACATTGGCTGCTTTAGTAGCTGCATGAGTTCACAGTCCCACCAGCAATGTGTAAGGAAGGATTCCTGTCTCCCCACACCTTTGCCAGCATTTGCTGTAGGTGCTTTTTGGTTTTGATGGTTTGGGTGCTTATTCTTGTTTTAATCATTAATATTTGCAAGAGAGTGATTCTATTTGTAATAATAAAATATGCACCATCTAATAGGGTATTTTCTATAAAAAAAATGCCACCTGTCCTGTATTTTGGAAAGTCCAAGAATTTAATTTTTAAAAGCAGCAAACTTTACTTTGACAATTTATGTTTGTTTGTTCCTAGATTCTGATTTTTTAAAAAATAGAAAGTAGACTTCAGTTATTAAAAGCAGTCTCAGGTTCACAGTACAGTCAAATGCAAACCTCAAACAGCTCCATATATCACCTGACCATCAATCCCTCTGACCATCAACACGGGTGCCACAGGAGTTTTCTTCTCCTTACCCTCCAAAGCCTTAGGTAGAGATGCTCACCGTGATGTACACTCCATGGGTTTGGTCAACTGTCCGTAACACCCTCCTGCATCGTTTCTCTGTGGTGGAAGTCAGCCGTGTGTATACACCTACTTAACTGTCTGACTTTCGCTTGGTTGCAGGAGCTTGAGATGCAGGCTAGAGCGCACGGACTTTCCCTTATCCCATCTACTGGTCTCTGCTCACCTGATCTGGTGAACCGGATCATCAAGCAAGAACCGGTTCTTGAGAACTGCAGCCAGGATCTTGTGCAACACCAGACAGACCTGACATGTACAACGACCCTGGATCTCACGGATGGTACCATCACCTTCACCAATAACCTCAGCACCGTGCCGGAGAGCAGCCCGGCCTATAGCATCCCCAGGAAGATGGGCTCCAACTTGGAAGACATCCTGATGGACGATGCCCTCTCGCCTGTTGGTGTCACTGACCCGCTGCTGTCATCAGTGTCCCCAGGAGCTTCTAAAACAAGTAGCCGGAGGAGCAGTATGAGCGCAGAAGAAACAGAGCATGCGTGTTAGCGAGCCTGCCTTGCTCTGCCCCTGCACAAACTGCTTCCTCTCTTCTTCAGTAGACTTCATAATTTACCTGAAGAGGTTTTCTTGATAATTTTCTTTTAATATGAATTTTTCGTGCTTTATCAGTAGCCCAGGATATATTTTATTTTTAGAATTTTGTGAGCCAGACTTGTATATTCTATTTTACAACTACAAAGGCCTCCAAAGTATTGTACCATCAGTGTGCAGTTTCTGTGAACTGATTTCTCGAAGTGTGAGCTTTCTGAGCAAGGGGACATTTGCTTCAGAGAAGTGTCTGTCCGTTTTCATTCAGGGGAAAACTAAGCTTGCTGTGAGCTTTGTCTGTCTGTGACCTCCTTGGAAATTAACATGTAAAGTGTAATTACACGAATGTAAAGCAACCAAAAGAAGAGAACGAAGATGATGACGAAGAGAAAAGTGGAAAAGACATCCAAGCCTTTCCCACGTTTATGAATGCATTGATTCCCTGGTCCTGCCTTAAGGACACAGGGCCCTCCCAGCATCAGTTAGTCTTTGTACTGAAAACTACTTAAAAGGAGAATACATTACATAAAGACAAATATATCAGTCATTTTCATGAGGATTGTCTGGTTAGAAAATGTAACTTATGCTAAAGCAAAACTGAAGGGAGTTATTAGACCAAGGCATGAAACATAGGCTCTGACCTTTCTGGCTTTTATTGGTCGCATTACAGTTCTCCTCACAATAAGTATGGTTCAATTTTTCATAAGATGTCTTTTATTTTGAAGCAGAAACGAATGTCTTCTCTGGGTAAAATATCAAGGAGCATGGGAAGTTTGCTTCCTTTTTTGTTTTTTTTTACATTTTTGCTTTTGATAAAGACAACCTAACTGGGCGCATTTCTAATTGGCTTTACTATTTTTATTTTTAAATTATGTTTTAGTCATTTTGATTGTATAGATTCTTGATTACCATCATTTTTTCAATGCTTGTATTACTTTGTAAGAATATGCATCTTGAAATGGTGAGTCTTCAATATTTTTACAACTCACTGGTGGTTCTCCGCATTCTTTGTACACCCACGAAAGACTACTTTTACGCAAGGTCTTGTGTTCAAAGAGAGCTTTGCAAACATTTTGTATATTCCAGTATCACTTGAAACTGTTTTTGAACACATTTAAGATATAGTATTAATAGATTAAAAACAGGCTTTCTAGAAAAAATGCTTACATAATGCATTTCTAGGAATATGAAAATAACTATATTCTTAAAGACTGATAACCACAGCATTTACTATGCCCACGATGATCACTTAAATTGGGATTTATTTCAGTAAACTGGCTGGATTCTTCTTAAAGAGGGAAATACTGTATTGGCAAATTACTTGATAACAATGTTTTAACCAAGTGGCAACATTGTAAAGTTTGTTTTTGTGATTTCCTACTTGTGTAGCCCTATGCAATAACTGTAGCGTTACATGTATCCCATCTATATGTTTTACACAGGTGATATATAGTGTTACATGCCAGGCTGTTGAATGGAATTTCTCAGTAGCAGCCTATGATTGAGTAGTGAGTGGCATAAAGCATATCCTTCAGAATGAAGTGCCTTAAATATCTCAGCAGTCTCTTCTGGACCAGCACTGACTGAACTGTAAAGAGAAGGTTTCACGACAGTATCTGGAGCGAGGAGAGAAGTAGCGAGGTGCCTCTGTAGACATTCTTAGAGCTTCCAATTTCCTTTCAGATATTTTTAATATGAAATATATTTTACTGACAGTGCCAAATTCTTTCATCAGGAAAAGCCTTTTTCAGGGGGGATTTAAAAAAAAGTGTTTAAACGTCAAATGTGAATTGGTGATGGGTGATAGGGTGATCCAAGAGGATTGTCAGATGTATATGAATGGATGGCTTTGGTGAGAATTGTCAAGTGTGCGGTTCCCATGCATGTTGGGTAAGAAACACTGACGATGCTATTCAGCCTTGTAGCTTTATGACTTAAGGGGGTAGGGAAAATAAGTTCCCGTTCTTTCGACCTCCTTAAGTGCGTGACTCTTTTCCTAGAATAGAAGTGCAAATGTGCATGAACAGATAACTGTACCGTAGTGTTCACCGATACAACCATAGCATTGTTTCCCTCTTCGCATTTGTGATGGGTGGCGCGAGAGGGCTGGACAGGGAAAGTGAAGATCGCAACGCTATGATGCTAGTTTTTCTTAGTTGATTCTGAGAATATTGTTTTTCTTTTAAAATAATTGAGCAATGTTTCACAAGATTGAGTAACCCATGGCTGAGTGACTTTGACCAAAGCAGAGCGACTTTCTAGAAACTTTGTTGGGGGAAAGTATGGCACATTCCACTGCTACCCAGATTTGTAGCCCCTGGGCTTGCCATTGCTGGCTTCCTAGCGCCTTCCTCATAAGACAGCAGCTGGGAGAGGCAGGTGAGCAATTCAGAGGCTGCAACATGGGGGTGGTTTTATTTATTTCTTTTGTGCCAGCGAGAATGTGGATTCTTTCAGGGACTGCTTAAGCCAAGAGGCAGTATTTTTGCTCACTGTTTTTAAGGAAAGATCCATGCCACTCCCCCATTGCTGGGTACAGAATTGTGACTCAGGGTTGTACCTCTGTTTGGAATGCTCAAAATACCAAAATTATCCACCTTCCTCTGGGTAACATAATGGAAATACCAAACCTTCTGACTTTGCCAAAAAGAAAAAAGGAAAAAAAAAGCTTCACAACCAATCTGGTCAGACCCAGATCATGACACTGCTCAGTCCGGTTGTTTGTATATGATAAAGCAATAAGAACAAACGAAATACATAGGACATTAAAGATACAAAGCACAAAGGAACGCACTTATTCATATTTTTGAAAAATGCACTGGGGAGAAGTTAATGTTGATAACAGTATGAAAAAGAAGCCGTCTTGACAAAGACAACAAATGACTGTCTCTTGCGGACACTTGCTACTGTAATGTCAATAGCAGCCCCTGCTGTGGGGCGCAGCAATTCTTCCTGTGCGGTCCACAGCACTGTATATTATGATGGAGATTAATGTATCCAGTGAAATAATTGAACTGTTGTTCTTCATAGCCTCATTAAAGCATTTGGTTTTTCACACCTTGTCGGCCAGTGGTGTCTGGTTAATGCCCATTTCAGACAGTGGATACCTTCTCAAAGCCATGGCAGCCCATGTCGTCCTCTCGTCTCATTAGTGAGAAATTGCTAGGAAAGTGTCATCGCTAACAGCGCTTTGTTGAGCTCAGATGTCACTCTAAGATGGTGCATTTTTGGTTCGAAACATTTTTGATTACTTTATAACTCACTCTTAAATGAGCTGTAATTATGGAGCATTTCCCCCATTCTGAATTTGGGGGAGACTTTGAACTCCCAGATGCCAGGAATCCACTTTAGATATAAGGGTTTATGTAAAATATTTCAGTGAGAGGTTGCTTTATGAAAAAAGGAGAGAAATTGTCAGAGAAACCTTTGCATATTTACTGAAAGGAGCCTGGGTTTTTAAAATACAAATTTATAATAATGAATACTTAATATACCCAGCCCGCCAGCTCCTTTTTAAAAAATACTCTACTTATGAATCATTTGATAAATGTTAGATTTGAATTGGGAAGTGTCAGACAGAATGGGTCTCTATTCCCCAGCCAGACCTTAAACTTCTGCCCTTAAAAAAAAAATCCGTTTAAACCTCTGGAGAAGACACCAGGAACTTGCTGTAATGCTTATGATCCAACTGTCAGCTCCTTCTTAAGTTTAAGTATTTTTCCATCAAATTGTAATATACAGTAATTGAGGCCCTGCTTTTTCAGAATTATTTGAATTATTTATATTTCCATAGAAATATGACTGTATGTCTAAAAAATGTGCAAAAATAGGAAGATCCCACCTGATCAAGACAGTTTTCTGAGCAAGATGAAAAGCACGTAAGTTGAAAGTCGGGGCTTTGCATCTCCAGAGGGTGACAGCTGTACTTGACCTAAGTTCCTGCCTGTTGACTGTCATCTTGAGAGCACATGAAGTCTTAATCTCGAGTTACACACACACACACACACACGCACACACACACACACACACACGTTCCAGCACCATTACCACTGCTCCAGACATCCGCATACAACTTGAATGACTTTATTTTATTATTTTTTTGAGATGAAACGTGAAGTCCAGGCTGGCCTCACTCTTGCTATGTTGCTAAGGATAACCTTGAATTACCTTTAGTTTACATGGTGCTGGGATTGGACCTTGGGCTTTTTGCATACTATGTAAGTGCTTACCAATTGAGCTACATCTTTCCCCAGCCATTAGATGAGTTTATTTTATGTTCACAGGCATATCTTCCTTAAAATTGTACTTAGGCAATTCAGTTAAAAGTTGCCTATCTGAGCACTCTACCACATGCCTAGGTCCCCAAAATGGCATAGTGGGGCTCCCTGCTCAACTTCTTGTCATTGAATTTTTGGCTTTTTTTTAACTGCATGGTCTTGAGCAAGTTATTTATCTTCCCAGTATCTCCATTTTGTTTACTGGAGATAATAAGAGCCAGCAGCACATAGGTCATATGAAGGCTAATCAAGTTACTATATTTGATTTTTTTGCTTGGCACTACAAGGAAATACTCAGTAAATGGCGGTGCATTTTTATTATATTAATCACTTTATTAACACAAAAAATGTACCCAAGTTCTTTACCCTGTCTGTAAGCAGTGACATACATGCCACATTTGGAGAAACAGCAAATGCTAGCATAGTTCTAAGATTTGTGTGAAGCTGAGAGGCCCTGCACACTTGGAAACAAAGCTCTTGGTTCAGCCTCTAGAAATGATGAGAATTCTGTGAATGGACAAGGCAACAGGAGACAGACATAGGCTGCTTTGGGGAGAGAGCAAGGTCTCTCTAGGAGATGGTGTCGGAAGAACTAGAAAATTAATAAGACACCCACGGCCCTCTAAAGCGCAAATGAACTCACAGAGTCTGAGGGAGCATGCACAGGGCCTGCATGGGGCTATACAAAATCCTCTGTGTATATGTTATGGCTTCCAGTTTAGTGTTTATGTGGGACTCTTGTGTGTGTGAATGAGCGGGTCTCTGTTTCTTGTGCCTTCTCTTGAACATTTATCCTTCTGTTGATTTGTCTTGTCCAACTGTGATGTAAAAACTTTTGTTTTATCTTAATATATTTTATTTTGTTATGTTTTTTGTTTTCAAAATTTTAGAAGTCTGTTATTTTCTAATGAGAGACATAAGAGGCAGAAAGGGAGTGGATTCAGATGGGAGGGGAGGTGGGAAGGAACTGGGAGGAGTAGAAGGAAGAGAAACCATAATCAGGATATATTTTTATATGAGAAAAGAATTTATCTAAGAAGAAAAAGAAAAAGAAAAAAGAAAGAAACCCAACTCATCCCATTTAAACATATCCTCAATACCAGTGACCTAAATTTAAATTGCTCAAACCTGTGTATTCTGTAAGTACACCTTTGCCAGAGAGTAATTATGTATTTTCCTGATGATAAGTCTTTTTTGGAGCCAGACTCTGTCAAATTCCTTAGAGAATTAAATGTGGTAATCCCTTGTGATGTTACTTAGCAGAAAGTGGTGTCTTGACTACACCCTGTCTGCTTCATTTCCTGTTGATATTGAAATGGTTTTCAGGGTTTTATTTTTTGATTATGCTTACTTTCAATGACTTCTTTAAACATTAGCTAAGTGGCTAATCTTCATAATCCAGCCAACAGAGATATACCTTAAAAATTACCCTGTTTTTATTGTTCTGTGTATGCAAAGATTTGATGCATAGCCAAGTAGCTAAGTAGAGAAGTGCGCTGAAGAGCAGCGATATGAAGTTAGACTTCTAGTATGTTTGAAGATTCTCCGTTGCCATATTGGAGGCTCAGTACAAAAGGCTCCATATTTTCCCCCATACAAACATGGGTACACAATACACATCTTGTACAGAGGGTAAATGAAGAGGTCTCCATTATCCCAATTGTCTCAAGAGACATATACCATAGAACTATGTAGATAAACAAAATCAAGTATGCAGTCATCGTATTAAGATTGTCAGGGATCTCTATTGCATAGAATTTAAACATAGCTAATCATATTTGTGTTCAATGTTTATCATTCTTTTGCTCCTGTAACCTATAGCAGATATGGTGGCAAGGGATAAGAGCCTATACAAAATCAAATACATCTCAGCAGCATGTCTAGATGGGAAAGACAGTTTGCTTTCCGAAAATTTGCATTTCAAACTTCTAATTTTGGAGTCAGTTGGAGATATATTCAAATGGGTGCAATTGTCACTCAAAACTCCTTATATATTATTCAGACAGCAAAGTCTGTGGGGATAGAAACCACTAAAGTAGAGTTCCCAAACTTTGCTTTATGGAGTTAGTTCTGCAAGCTGTTCCCAAAGTTTCTATGAGGAATGGGGGGTCTGGAGGTGGGGTTGTATGGAGGGGTGTGAAACGCTATAGTTAATCTTGAGAAAGTTAACTTTGGGGAAATGCTGGGCTAAGCAAATTTGAGCAGATTATCTCTAACTGCAAGACTTCTCACATTCTAAAATATGTTAACGTGCCTTGAGCGTTTTCAAGACCCGGAATAGTATTCGATGTCTCCCAGTTGGTCAGTGGGGAGAGGGAGCTAGAGACAGTCAGAGAGACAGCCAGAGATACCTGTTAACGACTCCAGAGAATAGTATGGTTAGCTGCATAAACTGGATAGAGATTATATGGTGGTGATGAAGATGACCTCTTCCATTTGCTTACGGAAAGTGTGCTCACATTTTATTGTGATCCTATCAGGAGAAAACACTGTCATTAGAAATTGATTGCTTCTAAAAGAACAAATTCACTTTGATCCTCATTTCCAACTATATACCGAAATTCTGGTTAAACAATTATTGCCACTTAAAAATGATAAATTTAAAACTAATGTTTTTATTTTCTATGAATAGCAGTTTTACTTGAGCACAAATCCAAGGCAACATCTTCTCTAGGAGCGGTAGCAACAACAAAAAAATTAATTTCTGGTGTGTTTCTCATATCACTTTAAACATGGACAAGTAATAATAGAGACCTGAGGTAGGAATCTTGGCTCTAAGATAATTGGTTTGTTACTTTTGTCATGTGTTGGTGGAAGGACATCACAAAGATGTATCGTATTGAGAATTATGTTTTGTTAATGACACATTTTAAAAACACTGTAAATGCAATGAGGTGGACTAGATTGTTCTTCCAAAGTTTCCTCATTTGTTGGGTGTCGCCAATCCATGAAGCTATATCCATCATCATATAGCTGAAATAAATTAGACTACATACTGTCCTAGAAATTTTAAAGCCTAAGGAATTTGGATTTGGTGGTGCATGCCCTTCACCATTCCAGCTTTCTGAGGCAGAAACAGGCAGATCTCTGTGAGTTTGATGCCACCATGGTCTGCGTGGCAAGTTCCTTGCCAGCCAGGGATACATAGTGAGAGTTCAAAGGAAAAAAAAACAATAAAAAACATGTTCAAATAGCTTCTCTAGTCCTTTTAAGGATGCTCAGATATTTCTTTCATTTGGTACCTTAAAAATTTTTTTTTCTAGCCAAGTGGTGGTGGTGCACACCTTTTAATCCCAGCACTTGAGAGGCAGAGTTAGGTGGATCTCAGTGAGTTCAAGGCCAGCCTGGTCTAAAAAGCAAGTTTCAGGACAGCTGGGACTGTTGCACAGAGAGACCCTGTCTCAAAAATCAAACAAACAAATATTTTTCTGAATCCCTACACTTTGCTAGTAAGTTAACAGTGGATGGAAGAAATTTGCTCAGTTGAAAGATTGGATTTTTGTTTGTTTGATTTTGTTTTTTATTTGAGACAGGGTTTCACAGAGTTCTGTCTGCCTGTGCCTCCCTGAATGCTGGGATTAGAGATGTGCATCACCACCAGACTGAAAGAATGGATTTGTGTAAAGAAGTCAAATGGTGTCTTAGTTTGTTCTGTTGCTTTAATAAATACAAGACTAAAAGTAACTTGGGGAGGAAAGGGTTTATTTCATTGCACAGGTTACAGTCTATCACTGAGGGAAGTTAGGGCAGGAATTCAAGTAGCAATCATAGAGGAAATCTGCTGACTGGCTTGCTCCCCATGGCTTACTCAGTCTGCTTTCTTATACTATCCAAGACCATTGGGTCAGGGGTCATTAGTCAAGAAAACACCCATAGATATGATTTGTTATAGCAATGGAATACTCAGATTAACATTCCCACAATCTTAGAAACAAACCATAAATTAGCCTGTATTTCTGGGAAAAATACTAGAAGGTCTTATAAAGAAAAGTCACCGATTATTTGGGTTGTACAAGAACAGGGCACAGGAGCTGCTGATATTTCAAAGGCACCAACAGCCCTGAGCCTCTGTCTCTTCTCACTTATATTCTTCTTCAGTGCTGGGATTAAAGGCGTGTGACTCCCTAGTACTGGGATTAAAGATGTGTTACACCACTTCCTGGCCTCTAGTGGCTTAGTTTTACCTTCTAATCTTCAGGAAAACTTTATTTATTAAAAAATAAATAAAATACCACTATATAAGGCTCTTTAAGAAAAAAGAAAATACCCCTATACACTAGCCTACAGGCCAATCTAATGGAGGCCTTTCCTCCTTTAATACTCCAGATGACCCCCAACATCTGTCAACCTGACCCCCCCAAAAAATTTCTAACTGGTACAAATGATAAATGCAACTTCACAGTTGCCTGGATTCAAAGGCTCAAGGAAGGCCTCCGATCTGCCAGTCTCTAACTGTCATGACTCTGGTCCTCTCTCTGCAGATGATTCTAATCTGTGAATCCGAGGGTAGAGCCAGCATCCCTTTCCTAGTTAGTATACCAAAGTCTCTGTATTCATACTGATCACACCTCCTGGGATGTGCTCTTCATTGCCCAAAGAATACCACACTAACTATTGAGATTTGAGTCACATATCCACCCTGCTAGGTTCATTCAGCAGTATCTAAATGATAAGGGATTGTCCTAGACACAGAGCACCATAATGATTCCAGAAGGGGACAAAGGGATTCTGGGTAGGTATGACAATAGATTTCTACCTTGACCAATGCAATGCCCCCTCCCAGATGTTTCTGTTCGGGAGTTTTGCCTCTGCCTGCCCTCAACTACAGGGTGATGGAAATGCAAAAAAAAAAAAAATGGAAAGTATTAAATGGCCATAGCTATATCCCTCTCTTCATCAGTTACAGTTAGTTTTAATAAACACACACACACACACACACACACCACTGTTCTCTAAAGGGACACTCTGAACGAAGCTGAGCAATGAGTTGCTCAGGCGACTCCCTAAGTACATGCCTCTGAATCCACATGGACTCTCCCCTAGGTCATTTCCAGTGCTTCCCGCCTCCTCAGAATGAACCCATTAGCACGTAGCAGAAACCAAACTCTGATTGTCTTACACCAGACAAGGTCTGTCTGACAACAGCGGCAAGAAAGAAACTCCTGGAGATTGGCTGAAAGACAGCATCATGAGACTGATGGAGCTCCCCGCTCTCTCCTGCGCTCAGTTCTGTTCTATACTAACAGCTGTTTTCTTGGGGAGACTCCTGTGAAGCGATTTGGTGGCCGGTGTCCCCAAACGCACCTTTGTAGTTATCAACAGGAATGTGACATTTCTTTCCCATCACTTGGTGTCACTAGTGCAAACTGACAAGGACGCTTAACCCTGGGCCACTTGCTATTGCCAGGGGACAGAAAACAGAAAGGCTCTTTGTGTAAGTGCATTGAATGGGTGGGTCCTGTCCCCAAGGAGGGGTATGACAGCTAATACTGATTGTCAGTTTGATTGAGAAATGCCTAGAAGAGCAGGGAAGCATACCGCTGGGTGACTATGACAACGTCTCCAGAGACTGTTAGGCCGTGAGTGAGCTGCCTTCATGAATGATTTAATCCCAAAGCTGCATAGACTTTTGGGAGTTGGGAGAACTGTGGCAAGCAGGGTCTGGCTGAAGGAAGGTCACTGGGGCCATGTCTTTGGAGGCTGTATCCTGTCACAGCCTCTTTCTGTTACTGACACCCTGTTTCCTGTACGCCTTGAAAATTAGTTTCTCCCGCACAGTCTTCCTGCCATGGTTTGTCAGAGGAGAACCTCAGAGATGGAGCCAAGGGTGGAACCTCCCGTACTTAACTTGCTCTCTTGGCATTTGATGTAAAAGTCCATGATCACAGGGAGAAAGCAAAGAAGCATCCCTCTTGCCTGTCCTTTCAGACACTGCTTTACATACCCAGAGAAGTGGCCCTCACCACCTCCCAGAAGAAACTCGCCATTTGCATTTGCTTCACAGGCCATTGTTTTTTATTGTCCTTTGATGCCTTTTCTTTATTAGTTTTGTTTTGTTTTTGTTTTTGTTCTTTCTTAAGCCAAGTTCAAATGGCTTCTTGTCATTTGGATATAAAATATTCATATGCATGATCGGAGGGACAAGGGCTGACAAGTTTTCCCACAATATTGTCAATAGGAACAGAGTCGTATTTTTTAAAAATAGATGAAAGTATGAGGGTAAGAGAATCTGTTTGCTAGGACTGTGGAGATCGCTGTTTACATGCAGTCTGTCAGCACATCTCATTGACGTGAGTTCCTGGGAGAACGAATGTTCCATACAAATTAACTTTCAGACTGCTGTGTTTCTCTTCAAACGGACACAGATTTGTTCTCAGTGTTTTTGATGGTTCTCTGTGTGTGTGTGTTCAGTGTGTATGTGTTTATATGTGTGTGCATGTGTGTGCACATGTGTGCAGGAAGATGTGGGGATATGAAATTGACTTTGGGTGTCTCTTTCTGAAACATGGGCTCTCACTGAACCCAGAGCTCCGCAATGACAGTTAGTCTAGCTAGCCAGCTCGCCCAGAGGATGTCCTGTTTCTGCCTCCGAAGTGCATGAGCTGCAGGCGGAATGCCACGCCCGCCTGCCTTTTCTGTGGGCGCTAAGTCTCTGAATGCCAGTCAGTCCTCACACCTGTGCAGCAAGTACCCTATCCTCTGGACCAGCTCCCCCACCCCGCCCCTGGTGGTTCTTTCTTCAGTTTCTTTCTCTCTGCCCCCACAAACAGAATGTGATGCGTTCACTTTTGCCTGTAGTTGATGGTTCAGCCTTATGTTTACAGTTAGTATCATACAGGGACTCTGACACAGTGATGTCCTGAGGGCCCCAGAGGTTTCGCAGTCCTAGTCCTGTGTTGAGAGGTCATGGAGAACAGCAATCTTCCTCCTCTTTTGGGCCTTCCAAGCTTTCTGCTTCTGTGCTGCTATGCATTAGATCAATTAGGTCACTGCCAGTTGTTAGAACTGTGTCTTGGACAAGGAGAACACACCACATGGAATTGCCTAAATACTCTCTCTCATTTTTGGACACTGTATAGACTTTAGGGCTCTGGTTTCAGTGAGACAGAAACGGTTTTCTCCTTTAGTTTCCTGTTCATTTAGTGGACTCTGGCCAGCAGACGTTACTAAATGTGTGATCTAACTAAACAAGTTTGAATATAATTAGAAACACGCAGCTGATGAGATGAGCCCCCAGGTAAAGGTGCATTCCAGGACTGATAACCCGAATTGAGTCCCTGGAACCCACGTTATATGCATCATAGGAGAGAACTGATGCCTGTAAGTTGTCCTCTGACCACTACATGTGTTCTGTGTCACACACACACACACACACACACACACATACACACACACTCACACACACACACACGTCAGTCAATACACCAACTGATCAATTAATTAGTAAATGGCAACACAGGACAAATTTCATTAAGGTCATGGTATCCCAGTTGCTGATCGGCTTTTTTATTTACTGTTATTGACTCCTTTATTTACTGTTTGTTTTTTTCCATTCCTGCGGCAAAATACCTAAGGGGGGGGGACAAGTTTAAAAACAGAAGATTTATTTGGGCTCCTGGTTTCAGAGGGTTTCTATAAGTTGGCTAGCTCCTTGCTGGGAGCCAGTGGGAAGACAGAGCAGCATGGCAGAGAGGGTGGAGAAGCAGAGCTGCTTACCTCATGGCAGCTAGGAAACAAAGTAGAGGCAAGGACAAGAGACACTCTTGAGTAGTGTACCTCTAGTGGTCTGCTTCCCCCAGCTAGGTACCACTGCCCGATTGCTCACCATCTAACCCGCTGGTGAAGTTTGAACCACAAGATCTAGTCAGCAAACCATCAAACCTTTACCTCTGGGGAGGGGGCCAGGGAGTTTGTTGTTGAGCTCTAACAAATACTTTGTACAGATTCCTTAGGTTGGTCCGTCTCAGATGGTGGCCACAGTTAGCTCACTTCTTTTGTAAAGACTTTGAAAGTGGAGAGACAAATTCAAGGATGCATGCTGTTACTCACACAATAATAGTACAAACAGATTCCCATAGATTGTTTTGCTGGTGAAAATCAAAGTATTATAAAATCAGTATTATTACTAATAATGGAATATAATTTGGGGAACATATACTTACTAACTAGAAGACAACATTTTATATAGTTGGGTGTTCAGAGTTGTTTGTTTTGTTGGGTTTTTTTGAGGGGGTTAGTTTTTGTTTTTGCTTTTTTGGTTTCTTGAGACAGGGTTTCTCTGTATGGCTTTGGAGCCTGTCCTAGAATTTGCTCTGTAGACAAGGCTGGACTCAAACTCACAGAGATCCCACTTGCCTCTTCCTCCCGAGTGCTGGAATTAAAGGCGTGTGCCACCATTGTCCAGTGCAAATGGTCTGTCTTACTCACAGGCTGTTCAGGGTAATGAGCTGGATTTGGCATGCGGACCCTAATTTTAAGAGCTTTGGACTGCAGAGTAGGTTTACAATGGTCCCTCAATATGTTGCTCTTGTCCCATTTAGTGCTGAACTGCCCTGGACTTGGGCTGAGCACATAACAGCACTGCTGGGTTCCATATTCCCTGCCTCCTTGTAACTTGTGTGCCCTTCCCATTCAATTCTGCACAGCAGAATCTGAGCGCCCCCCCTTCCTACCCCTAGTGGGTTAAAAGCAACAATAGCCTCCTAAGATGGAGAAAAAAAAATACCCTCAGTTGAATATCGCCCAAGTGCCATACTGGCCACCTCTGGACTGCTCTGTAAGTGACCAAGACAGAAATGGTTCTGAGTGAGATACGGACTTGAGACATTTTGTTAAGACAATTTAACTACATTATACAAACAAACTATTCTCTTTACACTTAAGAATAAGGCTTTCTTTCTTCCTGATCCTTTTTCTGCTTTACCTCTTTATCCTTTTTGTCAATGATATTAATTTATAATTTGCTCTATTTTCTGCCACCCCTATGAATCAGTAATCGAAATTAATGAGTTTTTTTCTGCTTAAGCAAAAAATAAATTAAATTTTCCTTTGTAGCTCAGATAAGAATAGTTGAATTAGAATTTAAAAGCTGTCTATGGACTGGATATGTTTCCTAAACAAAGCTCGGGAGATGTAGCTATTCCTTTGTAATAGTGAGGAGCAAAAATCATGGGACACGGAGCTTCCTGTGATGGGTGAAGCCAGCAGACAGATGCTATCTGTTTATTTGGATTGTTATAAAAGAGTGATGATAGTATTTAATATTTATTCCTTTTGTCAGATGCTGAAGATTTTATTTAATCGCACCCAGGTTGAGATGAGAAGCTGTTGACAGTAGAGTATTATATGTCTGTATACCACACACCACAGAAATACAAGAAGTGCTGAAATTGTGCAGATAACTACTGTCAGTGCTGAGATTTGCTGTGGTAAATGAGGGTTTGATGGCTATTTCCCTTTACATTTTGGGGATCTGGAATATATGGTCTCTTGTTATAATCAGAGCCTTCCTGCCCCTAGAAGTTGAGTGTCTGTGCAGAAGTGCGGTGTGCAAGAAGGATCCCCTGAGAATAGGGCTGCTTCATGACCCCTTTGCACTGGTTTCTCTCCGTCCATTCTCTCCAAGTATTTCTGAGGTCTTCACAATTTAAAGCCACCTCAGGGTGCCAACAGCGCTGTCTCTGCTTCATCCTCTCCTAAAGCCACTGCCTTGATGGCCCAACTGATCCTTTATGTGTCTTCCTTTGAGTCAGCACTTTACAGTTCACCAAAGTAAGTTCTTGAGCTCAGGGTGGTTTCGAGCTAGAGTGCACACAGAGGATCTGCTTCTGACACTGCAGAGAGAGACAAGGAAAGGGAGGGGAAAAGGGAAGGAGAAGGGACACACACACAGGGAGAGATAGAGACTTAGACCCAGAGACTGAAAGTCAGTCCTTGGTATCCATAGCATACAGACCAGGGTTGTTTCTGAATATGAAACTCATTTTGTGGCTTCTGTTTCTTTGGTGTCAACAGCACCCATTGGTAGATTCTGTCTATTTGTGCATAAACTTGCCCATGGAATGAGTTGCTGCTGAACTGTGTTGCTTAGCCTAGAGCCAGAATTACAGGTAGGCGGCTTTTCTCTCTGCTTCAGCTCCAGTGAGTACCACCCTTTAACAATTCACCTCTCCTAAGTAACACACTCCCTACAGGAAGCCTGTAAGTACAGGAGGGTCCAGTTACTTCCCAGCGTTCACCCAGGACTTCCCAGTGCTACCCACTTGTTCTCCTTTCATCTTCCTGTCCCTAAGTCAATCAAGAACCTCACCCATAAATTCTCAGTCAATATCTCAGTTAGTAGCAATTGCTGTGTGTAGTGATCTAAGTGATGTGAATTGGATGACTGCTGTATTCTAAAAAGAATCTTAAAATTGGCAGAAAGATCAGAAATAGCCATTGCAGTGATTTACAATATAGTGTGTATAGTTTTATAAAAGCTGAAGGAAATAGTCCAGATATTTTATATTAAAAAAATTTAAGGTGCAGTTAGTGAGGTAGGCTCTGAGCCCCAATAATCAAGAAGATAACAAGCTCAGGCCAGACTGGACAGTTTAGTGATTTCCCACTCCAAAAATAAGAAGTTGCAAGAGGGCAGCAGTTGCCAAATTGCCCATCATGTGTGAGGCCCTGAGTTCAATCTCCAGCGCCCCCCAAAGACTACGGAAAGTGGCAGTACTTCCTCTTGAATGATGGTGTGGGACAGAGTTTGATAAGGGGAAGTGAACTGAGGCCATACCGTTCCCACCAGCAGCAGGGTATAAGACTGTTTATAGAAATGAGGTGTGTGTTATACAATATTAAGGAATATTCAGCTAAAAAAATATTTGGACCTGAGAATTTAATTGCTACCACACAGGAATGTTCCTACAGAGCCCAGACTGCCTGATGTTTCGTGGTAATGCCTCCTGATTTTGTGTTAGTTGAATCAGGTCCTTATTTGTCCTTTTGTTTGCAAAGGATCTTCTTATGTAGCTTAGGCTCATGCATAACTGACTGTGTAAGCCATGCTGAGCTTGGACTCATACTCCCTTTTCAGTACTGGGATTACAAGTGTGTATTACCATGCCAAGGCCTTGAACATGCTCAGTAACTCATCTACCCCTGAGCTGCCATCTAAGTCTAGAATGTTTTAAAGTATAGTCTATTAGAAAACTTGAAACATTACAAGACATGAGTGAAAATTTGTTACTGAGAGCGTATTTGTTATAGTATCAGGGAAGCACACTCACTTCTATAGGGACCATGGGGGAAGCGTCAGAGTCACCCATTAAGTAGAATGGGGTTTAGGGACCCCTCACTCTGGCTCCTCAGGGGGAGCAGGAGAGGAAAGCCCATCATGATTAGGGCTGGCTAGTTTGTGGAACTTCTTTGGGATCCACATCCAGGGCTCAGCCCTCATCTTCTCGTGTCTGGCCTTGAGAAACCTGGGCCAGTGGGAGGTCACCAGGAGTGTGAGTGAGGTGTGAATTCCTGATTGCTCAGTCTGTATTTGCAGAATATAGTCATGGATGGGAAAATGATGTTTCCCAAAGAGGGGCAAAAGTGGTAATGCTATTGGGGGCCAAAACAGGGGTGGTGTACCCATAGTGCCAGGTTATCCAGAGAGTGTGCATAGGACAGATTGATGAAGATTCATGTTTATAAACCAAGAAATATGGTTAAAATACAGTAATCACACTTCAGAGTAAATGGATATGAGTTGAGACATGTAGTGATAAGGGAGAGCAGGCGGGCATTTCGTCCTGCCCGGCTCCCGCACGGCTAGCTTATACCCAGAAATAACAAC
>LOEQ01003152.1:110908-121823 GCA_001685075.1 Bramus lutescens | reverse complement strand
GGGCGAGGGGAGGGCAGACACAAGGTCAACCTCTTCCATTCCTTTCAGCCAACTGACAATGGGAATCAGGGACCGAAGGGATAGCTCTGGTTGCCACACAAATCTGATGACCTGAGTTTGAGCTCCGGAACCCATGTGAAAAAGCTCTATATGGTGATACACATTGTAATCCCGGCATTCCTGTGGAGAAATAGAATTGTGGGTGCAGGAGTCTAGCACAGACGCTCATGGGCTGAGTGGAGTGTGCACCGTGAACCACAAAAGAGATCCTGCATAAGCAAGGCGGAAGGCAAAAACTGAGTTTCTGACCTCCACATGCACGTCATGGGGCATGTAAGCTTGTGTGTGTGTGTGTGTGTGTGTGTGTGTGTGTGTGTAAATCATATTTCACCTCAAGCCTCTGTTTTTTCAAAAGCATTATCAACTACAATTCCAGGAAAATACTCTAGGGTGATCAATTCCTTTCTTTGTAGTTTGGGTGCAATAATATGAAACTGCCTTTTTCTGAATCTGTTGTAAGTTTTGCTGGTGACAAGGTGAGGTAGCTGTGTTCTTTGAGTACTCTAAAGTGCTGTGTGAAACATAACTTCTTATTACCTTGATTTTTGGCTTTCTGGTCACCGCTTAAACTTCCCTGTGAGGACCCACGTTTGCCTATTTACCCATCGAGGCTTTCTGTTTAACTTCCCTTGCTTGTCACAGAGCTGCCGCTCACCCTGGGCCCTCTGTGGAACTTCCAGGCATGCCTTTGGCAATTCCTTCTCTGTACCTTGGAGCTGAAGAAATGCAGAAGCTAGACTTCATTTGGGTGCTTGTTCAGTGTTGGGTGAAAGCAGTGAGTTGTTCAAGCAGAAGGTGATAATACCAAAAAAAAAAAAATCATGCAGACAGGACTTGGAGGGAGTCTGGTGAAGATGGAGCTTCTTAAAACAAAAAAGAAGGGGGTACTGTCAGCAAATTTGGAGTAGGAGCTCCAAAACATACACTGAAGAAGCATCTGGGGCCTCGGAACCCTGTCTCCCTGCAGGTGAGAGTGACCTGTGGGTTTCAGAGAACCTGGAAAGAGGTGGTTCTGCCTTACCACTTGGAATAACTTCTTCTTGGACAAGCCTTATGACGCCACAAAAGGCAACCATGAGGCCTTTCCCTCAGCTGCAGGCATTCCATTTTGACCAATATTTCTAAAGCTCGAGGTAAGTCTGCGTGAGTTTCTATAGCCCAGTGGGAAGGGGGTAGGTTGTGGGGGCTCTATTTCAGGTTCTTTTTCCAGAGTCAACTATTCTGACATCCATGGTCCGCATTACTCAGTGATTTCTCACTATATTGGTGTTAAAAGCACAGACTTGTGTAAGTTTCTTTGAAGGGGTGAAGTGGGGGAAAATGGTTGTTCCTCATTAAGATCATACAAAGGCGGAGAAAAACCTAAATTAGAAAAGACAGGTAGAACTGTTTAAAACCAATTTGTTACATCAGGAAAGCCAGAAAGGACTTGTATATGAAGATGACTACGATGTAAGCGATATGAATCCCTAGTGAAAAGGTGGGAAAGGGGGGAACTTATTGCTGTTAAATGTCATGTCCTTTTTGCAGATTAATGTGGGGTGTGTGTTTGTGTGTGTGTGTGTGTGTGTGTGTGTGTGTTCGTATTCGCATGTGTTATGTGCATGTATGCTTGCAGGCCTGAAGTACCTTTCTGACAGTTTTGCAATGTATATACTTTTCTGAGGAGATGGGGAGGGGTTGCATGTTTCCAATTTGAAAGGAAAAAACGAAAAGGAAGAGAGGGAAGGAAGTAAGAAGACAGGGAGGGGAGAAATATGAACTCTTGCCTTTTACTCACTCAGCAACTATTGCTCTGCTGTTCTCTGCAGCCTTGCTAACTTTGGCATTGATTTGTCTCTAGTGCGCATGCCTGTCTCAGAAAGAAAGTGCATGCAGAACTTGAGCTATAGAACCCAAGTGGGGAGAGAATATAGCTGATTATAAGTCCCCAATGGACTGGTTCAATCAGAGCCAGAATCTGCCCTTCTGTAGTAGGTTGTGATGGGGACAGTCACCTTGCTGGACTGAAAATATACTTCCTGGAAAAGTTGACCATGATTTCTGATGTTTCTCTCTTTCTTGGTAGTTTTTGGAGTTTTATTTTCCACATAACAAATTCTAAGTTCTATTATCCCTTCTCTCACCTCTACACTACAGTTAATTGAACATTAGTTGTATCATCATATATGCTTACTAAGGGCCTTCTTACTGGTAGCAGTGTGCAGACCAATTTTCAAAGTAGGTATTAGCTTCCTTATGAATGCTGCCCCTCAAACCCAAGGTTCTCTATGAGCATAATAATCTCAGCCTCAAACCTAGGAAGATGGGGTTCCACCCGGATCTGTGGCTTGATGCTTCCAGCCAACCTGGTAGCCCTGTCAACCCACTAAGAATACTGGAGCCAAACCACCTCTTGTGGAGCTTTAATCAAAAGTGGACAGGGACATAAGTTATGATATATTTTAATATTTTCTCTATAGCCCGCTTGAACATGATTAACTGAATTAGTGACTTAGAAAAAAGCTTCCCTGAACTCAAAGATAGAGCTCAGTTTTAAGAATGCATACTGTTCTTGCTCAGGCCCCAAGTTCAGTTCTCAGCACCCATGTCACTTGGCTCACAACCTCCTGTAACTCCAGCTGCAGGAAATCTAGTGCCTCTGGCCTCCTCCGGTACCCACACTCCCATGCACATACCATGCCCACCCCTTTGCATATACTTAATTACAAATAAATCTTAAAGAAAAAGGCTTTTCTTCCTAGTGTCGTCTATTTCCATTGCTTGGGAAAGTTTTAACCGTCCTTCCAAACTTTCCCTCTAGTGAGGCTGGGCCTGGGATTGGCTACCACTTAGAAAAGCATTAGGAGCATAGCCTCAGCTCAGCCAAAGGGCCATGTTTTTGCTGCAGGGTAAACTTGTTAATATTGGGAGGCCAGCCAGGGTCATCCATCTAAGAACACTGGGACAGCATCTTTGGACTGCTCATGGAGCTACGGTCTAATTAATTTTCAAACGGACAAAGTAGCTTCTTGGGCCATGTTACAAACATTTTCATTCATTTCAGGGAGGTTGGATTTGGCTCGGAGCAGAGTCACGAGAAATTCTAATGGCTCCCTGTCTTCTTTGTGTGTCCTCAGGAGAGCTCGGTTGATGTCAACAAAGCAAGATTTGTGCTCCAGGCAATTGGAGTGGATTCAGTTTCTAGGGAGCCAAGTTCTCTGCCTTCCCCTGGAAGGAAAGGCTATGGGATGGAGCATATGGGAAGCCTCTCTGGGCCCTTTTACTTTATTGAATTTAGATGCGCTCACATAATGAAATTGTTGAGATTGTTTAAACCTTCTGCAGGGACTTCTGTTAGCTGAGAAGAAACTTGTACTAAAGCCATAAGAAGATTGGATTATAGATAGAATGGAATCTTTTTTATCTCTTGCCTGCTTTTCTGTATAAGGACTGACATTTTTTTTTCCTGGGCATGAAGCCAAAGGTCTATTTAATTTCTGCTTAAAATGTCCCATGGTCACTCATGCTGCCTGCCCAGATGGAGGGTTCATACATTAGTAAATAAGGACAGAGTTGATAGGAAACTTGTGAATTTCCAGGAGGAAATTTCTTTTGGTGGGTAGTAAGGTACATATAATGCCACCTATAAACCATGTGCTGGAATCTTTGCTGTGATGTCTCTCAATGAAATAGCCCACGTTCCTGTGGGAATTATGCAGATCTTTGTGCCTAGAACAAGCCATAATAAAATAAATCTGGAATAGAAAGATGTGTGTTTACTTGCCTTAGATACATGTGCATGGAGTTTTTCTCTCTTGCTTGTTATTTAGAATTTTGGGGTTTGGGGTGGTAGTAGAATTTTAATTTGAAATTTTGTTTTACTCATTGATCTTACTCTTTTTTTTCTCTAGGTTTTTCAAGACGGGGTCTCTCTGTAACTTTGGAGCCTGTCCTGGAACTAGCTCTTATAGACCAGGGTGGTCTTGAACTCACAGAGATCCGCTTGCCTCTGCCTTCCAAGTGCTGCGCCACTACCGCCCAGCTTGATTTTACATTTTCGAAGAGGGTTTTTCCATCAGTTTACAAGACAGGAGAGAGAGAATGTGCCTGTATGCAGGCAGGCATCAGTAACTGCTCATCAGTTTCTCTGAAAGGAGCATCATGAGGCTTTGGCTGTACAAACTGCAGCTAGTGGATGCTACAAGTTCCTGGAAATGAATAGACATGGAAAATCCTTGCCCTAAGCCATCCTTCAAGAAGTCGCAGGTGGTTTGCCTGTCCTCTTGCAGCCTGCCAAGAACAGTCACACATACACACCAGCTTCTAGAAATCCCACATTTGTGAAATGCTTGTCCATGAAAGACGGCCACAGCCCTTACTTTTCACTCTGGAATGTTCTCTATCCTTTCCAGTGTGGTGTCCTGCTGAAATGAAGACAACAGCAGGTGTGTCCCCTTGCCACGTCTCTGTGAAGAAACGGCCGTGCTTCATGTTTATCTCAGACTTCGTTTTGTCTTGACAAATATATGCCATGAGTTAGAATAAGACCTTACCTGTAGAAGAATTGAATGTGGACACTTTTTTTCAAAACACATATGTACTTATTTGTACTTATTACCTACTATGTGACAATATTGTCCCCATCCGTGACATACAAGGTACGTCCTTTGCCCTTTGCCCCAGTGTAGAGGGTGAATCCAATAAGCCCACAAATGACAGTCATCTATCACTGTCCTGCCATGCTTGCTGGAGTATTAACCTGCTTTTTATACTTTGGAGAAAAGTGGGTACTTTTTAACAAATGTTCCCGACACCCAATACTTTGTCATAACATCACAGGTGACTGGCGATGGAGGAGCGGTTGGTTTATTGTGGTTGGTGTCACCACCATACACGGCCACAGAATCTATGGCATCAGGATTTGAACAAGAGTAAAACACTGCCACTTTTTCAGGGCTTTTCCTGGCTTCTGAAATGAACAGTCCTTTTTGAACTTCTGGAGCTATCACCATCGCTGTGTAATGAGGCATACCGACGGCATTTCGCTTTCACTCATGTCTTCTATCTGTGCTAAAGATTAAAGAAAGAAGGCCATTGTTACAACGCTAGCAAAAAAACAAAGGCAAGCCTTCCTGCCAAATATAAACATATTTCTGTTTAGCAAATAGCAGGAGTATTGAAAACAGTCTCGTCCCTCTTCTCCTACAGCAGACTGTTCTCTGCTTTCTGTATTAGTTAACAAATTCGAGTCTGTTTATTTTGTTTGAAATTCCGTTCCATCCATAAATTACAGCGTTGCACAATAACAGCAGGACAATATCCCCATTGTTTGCTTTTACAGTTGTCTCAGCTCCCAGAATTCTGCTCCATTGTCAGCTTGCTGTCATCAAGCCATTGCTGCTCTCCGCTTACCAGAGTCTCCCTCCTAATATCATTCAAATTATTTAGACACTCAACAATGTTTTTGCTGTCAGTGCAGACTTCTAAAGAGTTGGAGCCCCAGTGCAATGACCAAATAACCCTGAACTGTTTATCTTTCCACAAGTCATTATTTCCCTGGGCCCTGGAGAAGCTGAGCTGCTGTGTGAGCTGGCCAGGGAGGGGGTTCTCCACTGAAGTGGGTCTGTTCCATTGGACAATGAGGTTTTTCTGCCTGGCTGTCTCTGTGGATGCACACACAATGGGATGGGTCAGGGCAGGGTGAGGCAGAGCCCTTCTAACAATGACACCACAAAATCCTTAAGTAAGCAATTTTATAGGCCTAAATAACTCATTATAATGATTAATTTTCTTTATCCCTTTCTATAATTAAAAAGAAATTCCAGGCACTTAAAAGGTCTCTCTTCACCCCCCTCCTCTACGTCTCACTCATTTTCTCCGTGGACTTGCATTTTAAACATTCCCCTTTGCCACTATTTGTTATATACCTTGTGGGTGTAAGATAGAGGTGCTGGAAATGCAGAAATGAAAGAGAAGTTGAGCTGGGAATGTAGCTCAGTAGGTAGAGTGCTTGCCTGGTAGGCTCAAACTCTGGGATTCAGTCCTTAGTATTACATTAACCAGGCATGGTAGCACAGGCCTATAACCCCAGGAATCAGAATCAGAAAGTTCAAGGTCAACTTTGAAGGGCTACAGAGTGAGTTTGAAGCCTATATGGGAGGAAGTAGGGAAGAGACCCGCGGGGGGAAGGACATAATGATTGCCCTCATGGAACCAAGGGCTTAAAGGGAATATGGAAGGGAAGGCTTCTTGTGTACTAAAGATTCTACAGATCTATGTGCATATATGGAACCCACATCCTCTCACTCAGAAGGAAACCCACAAAACAGAGGACCAGAAGTATGTCTTCTGCCTTCTAGAAAGCATCTTTATTTTCTTTTGAGAAATCACTGATGTTTCCTTAGACATACTTCTCTTGGGATTGTGCTTCAAGTCTGGTGTCCTTTGATAGTCACGGATTAGGTGTATGACCTGAGTTCTTCACTTCTTTCTCTTTAGAGTCACTTGCAACTCAAGAGCCTAAAGGATGGGGACACAAATGAAAGGAATAGCCAACATTCAGACAAGATGTGGGATCACCACTGGATGTTGAGGGGTTCATGGTTTCCAATTCCTGAGGCAGTCTCTAGCCTTTTGTACATCTTACATTGCCCCAGACCGTTGCCCCATACATAGACCAGCTGACATTGCTTCAACTCATTTGATTTGTACTTAAGTGAGCAAAAATTATTTATAACTGGCTATGGTTATTGAATGAAAAGGTAATTCTTAATTAGTTTAAAAAAGGAAATATATAAAAATTAAAAGATATATTTTAGTTATATATATTGCATATCTCATAACTAAAGACCTTTAACCAAAGACATACAGAATGTCTACATAGCTGGATTAATTTCAGTCTTCTTTCCACCCTATAAGTTGATCTAACCAGTCCTTGATATGTAGATAATTATGTCACTGCTAGTCTTGTATTGATAAATATTTCCAAATATAAATATGTATATATTCATATATTTGGACAAATATATTGGTAGATTTGGGGAACATTGATTGCCAAAAAAAGAAGTACTTGATCAAAGGATTTGTACCTTTTTAGGAAGATCAAACTGCCTGAGACCCTATGTGAGAACAGAAGCTGTGTAGCATGAATTCTAATTAGTCTTAATAATAAAAACCCTGAGTCAGATATGGGGATAAATGCTGAAAGATCAGAGAGACAAAGGAGCCAGCCACAGCCACCTCTTACTTTGCCAACTTCTGAGATGACAAAGGACCAAGCTCCTGTTTCTGCCCTGCCTTATCACTTCCTCTTTCCATATGATTTTCTGTTTTCTCCTTCCAGGTACTGGGATTAAAGGCACGTGACACCATTGTTTGGCCTCTATGGTTAACTCATGGCTAGCTCTGTTCTCCAGGCAAACTTTATTTCTTAGAGCACAAACAAAATATCACATTTCCCCATTTTTTGTCTAAAATAAAAAAGGTTATAACTAATGTGAGAAAAACTATATACAATAATTAAAATAACTATATACAATATATACAGGCAATATACACATTAACAATGTCTAGTCCATTTGCATTTGAAAATTCAGAGAAAGTATTCTATTATCTATCCTATCTTGGTGAGTCCAAAGGATTGTACCTAATTCACCTTCTTTCCTAATTTGTATTATCAAAACTATTTTTTAATGTCTCTCAACCTTATATACTTTACACCTCTCTAGCGAATTTCTTTTCTGAATCTGGTAACAAGGGAAACTATAACTATAAAGTCTTCAACTCCATCAGAGACCTGAGAAAGAAATAATAGCTGAGTAAGCAGGAAGTACCTACAAGAAACTTCCAAAAAATGTGAGAAATAACAGAAACATCTGGCTGCCTGGACAGTCACACAGGTTCCTCTGTAATGTTGGGGCATCCACCTTTGGCCTACAGTCCTAGAATATCTGACAGACTTTTCTGTGAAGCAGGATATTCTGAAGGTCTGTCCTACATTTTCTTGGCAAAGATCAGCAGTCACTTTCTTTTGTGTCCTGCTTGCCCAATTTGAACAGCATATTATGTAGATCTCTTATGTGTTTGAAGATGACCTATATATCTAAAATCTATCTCTGTTTGACCTTGGAAACACACCTAATATGACTACAAGTTCGATTGTAATAAGTGACTAACTACTAACCTGCATTCCTTATTATTCTAAATAGTTAATAATAATAACTTTCCAGAACTAGAAATTTACATTACATTGTTAAATGAGCTGTACAAATACCTTAAATAAGATTAGGAATGTAGATGCAGTGTGTTCTAACAAAAATAACCTTAAATTTGTATCAATATATAAAAATCCATATCAATGTAAAATATTTAAAACTATTAGTTGCTTTTTTGGTTTAAAAGTAGATTCAATAATCTACCCTGATTCTCTAATATCTTTATCCCCCTTTTTTGTTTTCAAAACAAGAACCCTGAACCTAATCTTCTTTGTTTAGCTTTTTCCCTGCCCATTACCAGTAACAACTTACAACTAACCACCCTAAACAATGACAGATTTCCATAACTCATTGAAATACCAAAACTACCCACCTCACCTCCTGAGAATGTGGACATTGTATTCTTAAATTTATTTTCTGTTGTTTGGGGTGATGACATCTTTAGGGAATCGTGAAAAGAGAATTTTGGGTTAGTTATCAAGTCCTGGGAGAAGAAGGTATATCATTTGTTATCCAGGTTCTCTGTAATAGGAGAAAGTACAGGTCTTGTCTCAAGTTCTGGCTAGAGTAGTCTAAGAGGCTGGATCATCTCAGCAAGCCACCTGGCAATGGTCCTAAGTAGTTTGTCATCCAAAGCTGATCTTTAAGTGGTGGTTTTCAGCTTAGTGGTGTTATCATAGTCCTGGTAGGATGAACATTGTGGGATCCCATCATCTTTTTGGAGACTTCAGGGATTGCCATTAGGCTAGATTATTCATTTTCTTGGTAATTTCTTTCTGGGTAGTTCTCCCTTCCTCTTTAGATGCTTATTTGTCCAAAGGTCTTCAAATTCCTCAAGATGGTTGTTTTTATTTTCCTGGAAAAACAAAAACAAAACCCTCCACAACCCTAACTTTTGGGAGCCTCCCTTTTGGCAAGTTATATCTGATCAAATGAAAAGCATTTATTAGTTTTATAAGTTAGTTTAGAATGAGCAGTCTCACTGTTTGGTGAACTATCACCTCTTCTAATCAAGAGGTTTCTCTTGTTCAAATCTTAATTTTTATCAGTTTTGATTTATGGTTTCTCCTGAAATTTTTGTTTTGTTTTCTAAAGCTGTTCTATCATTCAGAAAAGGGCGGTTTCTTACAGTAGGTATTAGGCTCTTTAATTGCTCTGGGAAGGAGTTTCCTCCATGGTGACAGGAAACAACTGGACCAAATTTGGCATGAGGGCCTCCAAGAGGCCTCTCAAAGCATTTCCTGATAGCAAAGGGTTATCTTGACTGTCCCATGTTGATCTCCATTCATTAGTTCAATGCCTGTCCTTGCCACACCTTCTGCCTAATCCAGAAGGTAGGGGCATTTGGTTTGGATTATGCTTAGGAAAAACATTGTTTCTAGGAATGCCCTGATTACATTCCCCTTTTAGGTGACCTTGTTTACCATGATTGAAACACCTGATATTTTGATTTTTCTTCAAACCTCTGGAAAGTACCACTCCTAGTCAAGCATCATCATGGTTATAAGATTCAATATTGAATGTATCTCAGATCCATTCATCCAAGGGTGCTGATCTTACCTTTAATGTCATAATTACTTTTTTGTTCATTAGCATTTTCAAAAGCCAGAGTTTCAATTATTATGTGTCTAGCTTCTGAATTTGGTATCATCCTATTTACTGCTGAAATAAATCTCTGTAAGAAATCAGCAAAGATTTCTTTTGTGCCCTGTATAACTTTAGCAAATAACTCAATTTTCTTTCCTATGTCTCCAATTTTGTTTCAAACAATCAAAGCTGCTGTATGGCACAAAACCAGTGTGTGGTCATCATATAGAGATTGCCTTTGTCCATTAGCATAATTTCCCTCTTCAAGAAGTTGTCCTTGGGAGATTTCCATACTTTGAGGTCTACTTTGTTGTTAAATGGTCTTAGCTTCATCTTTCTACCAGGTCCTCCACTGTAATTGAGGACCAGGCTCCAAGACTTCTGTAACCAAATCTCTCCAGTCTTGAGGGATGATTCTATTACAAGTTGACCATGAGTTTAACATCTGCTTCACAAAAGGTGAATGCATGCCTTATGAAACTGTCATTTCCTTGAATCTGCTTAAAAGTAACATTTCCAAGGAGCCCATTCAGCTCTTGCACAGCCTTTGGGATATCTATTATTTGGCAATTCCTGTAAGGCTACTGGATAAATTAAAGTTGGTTGTTTGAGAACCTTAGGCTATTGTTCCTCTCTAACCTTATAATGCGATGCTGAAATTGGTTCTCCTTTAAATTCCTCTGTGAATCTGAATATCTCTATGATCTTTATTAATAAGTTTTTCTAAAGTCTGTATCTTGGCACTCATATCAACCAACTTTTTAAAGGATAAACCAAGAATTATCAAACCAACAATAAAGATTATCAGAATGATAATTAACATTTTGTCAATCCCAGTTAAGTTGATTACCCCATCATTTAATTGTTCCAAATTTAAACCATGCATTGAATAATCATGCAGAGACCTAACTCTCTCCATTGTAATAGTGTTTCCAATTTTTTAGTGAAGGAAAAAAAACTATCTTTTAACTAATTCCTCCCTTTAAGAATTCCTAGTTGTGGTAGGTTGACTCCCAGTTTCCTGAGAAACTGCCACACTGATTTCCAAAGTGGTTGCACAAGTTTGCATTCCC